>JAPEVG010000014.1:0-206486 GCA_029747595.1 Trametes cubensis
CATCTTCATGTCGAGGTCCGCCTGGAGCTTCTTGAGCGCGTCCTCGAAGCGGCGCTTGATGAGCGGGTTCGCGGAGCTCGCGATCTCGGTGCGCTTCTTCGCGACGGCGGCCTCGAGGTCGTGGATCTCCTCGTTGAGCAGCTTGCGCGCCTGCACCGCCTCGTCGTCCTCGTCGTCGTCCTCGTCGCTCTCGTCGTCTTCCTCCTCCTCGTCTTCGTCGTCCTCGTCCTCTTCGTCTGCGCCGCCGTCCTCGTCGCCGAGCGCGAGGTCGAGCTCGGCGGCGAGCTCTTCGTCGATGTCGCCCTCGCCCTCGTCGTCTTCGTGGGCGCCGCCGCCTGCYTCATCGCCACCCTCYTCGTCGCCCTCTACGTGCGTKCCGCCGGGGGTCGCTGCGCCTTCGCCGTCGGAGCCGGCAAARCCTGGCGTAGCGGTGTCCATCGCATCCTCRCGCTCGATGAACTCCGAGTCWGACAGGTCGGGGTTGACGTTCTCGAGCACGTCGTACTTGACGTCYGCWGCGAGCGAGTCTTCTTCRAGTAGCCGCTCKACTTCCTGCTCGACAGTCTCRATTGTCTGTGGGGGAYGTTAGAAATCAYGTATGCGTAGAAGACTCGRATAGGAAGACGRAACGCACTCTGCGGTTGACGCGCTTGCGGAACCTGCGCTTGCGGACGTGCTTGAGTGGGGGTGTGATGCCATGAGGCCAGATGAACTCGTCGATGTTAAAGCTCTTCTGATTGGCGAKGGCCTCTTCATTGGGTATCTTCTCTTCTACCACAAGCATCTAACGTAGTATGTGAACATAGTGGTCTGGACGGACTATGGTATGCTACAAACCTGGCATATATCCGCAACCTTGAACATCTGCTTGTTGTCCAGAGTCTTCTGCGACTCGATGATACAAGGCAGGTCYACCAACTTGGACGAGTACGTGTTGTTCCCGATGTGRAACACGGCTCGTCTCGAGTCTACATRKTAKCATTCACCGYTCCAGTAAGCCTCCRATGGCTCATACATGTGCRCATGYGCAGCACGCACCTTTGAACTTGAACCACACATCGTCGGACACCTCGCGCGCCTGGACCATCTTCCTCAGYTTGTCGCAGTCTTCKCCTGGGGGCATCCGCAGGATGAACTGTTCCTCGAASACGAGGTCCTCRTCRTCCGARTCGAGCTCGCGGTCGTATGGACCGAGGAAGGACATKCCCGGGGCYTGGGCRGCAGCCTTCTCGCTCAGCTTGAGCTTGAGYTTCGGCTGGACCTTAGGCCCCCGCGCGGCGGAGCGCGTYGTGCGCCCCTCTGAAGGGTCRACGTATGGAGGTGTGCTCTGTCTTCNTTGTGGGCCTGGAGGCCCGAGGGGGCAGGTTGCGCTGAGGTTGGCTGGTCGTAGCTCGGTGAGAGGGTTGGAAGGCATCGTTGTCGTCGATGTCGTCGACGACGATCAGGTAGTCGTCGTCGGCCATGTCTACAAGGTCACAACGACTCGAACTATAGGTTGGTGATGAAGCTAGAATCCCAGGTGAGGTATCTGGCAATAGTAKGTGCACTSYAMGAGYCSAAGTAGACGATYGGGGAGGATGAGTGAGACGCTCGTCCATACNCNATGGAAAGATGGCCNACGTGATTTGCGCGTCAGAGACAGGAGCGCGTCATTTGGGAGAGTGAGCTTCTGTGAACGCACTCTAAAGCTTACGGTACTACGAGCCATGTCCGAGTCCAAGCTGTCGCCTCTCCTTGGCCCACCCGACCTCGTCCTCCACCTCTGGCCAAAACACGMSRACCTCCTCTCCTTCGATCCCTCCTCCGCYGCYGCCCTYCTCTACCTCCAGCTCGCTCTTCCTGGCCACTTYGCCATCGCATACTGCGCCAACCCAGACCTCTCTCCTACAGGTGCGCTCATATGTGCATCACCCCAACCCTACTTGCAGGTTGACCAACCTCATGCACAGGTCAACTACCGTTCCTCACCCATGGGCTCTACCATGCGTCAGGCCTCTCCTCCATCATAGCCTACGTCCGCAGGCTTCCCCACGCGCGCAACCTCGACGGAAACCTCACCTCCGTGCAAGCCGCGCAACTCACCGCGCGCATCGCACACGTAGAYTCCAGCTATGGTGACCTAGTCGTGAGCACCCCTTCTYATACCTTTCTCCMTGGCACGGCCGCTCAGCCCATCTCGCCCAGAACCATATGCTGTACTCTCTRCAMGAAAAYTGGGCAGACGTSACCAGGCCGGCTTTGATTTCTATGCTGCCCANTCCCCCAACGCTACTACGTCCCCGCGCGCATCCGCGCATCACATAAACCGCGYCTCGAAGCTGCYGAGCTGTGGGACGTACCCGAGGTAGAGGMGGAGCCCGCCGAAGAGCAGCGCAGAGTCGTCTTCGGGCGGCGCAAGAAGCACAAACCCGAGCCTGAAATGCACCATTTTAAAAGAACGTTCGACCGCGAGAAGGTAAGCGCATCCTCCTACCCCTTTTCGCGAGACGTTGGCGTGCTGACGCTGTGGATCAACCAGGTCACGGAAAAGGCACGGGCGCTGTTCGACGTGTACGACAGGCTTTTGGGCGACCGGCCGTTCTTCATGAGCAGCGAAACGTACGCATCATGCTTATGTGCCAAATCATATCCGTCTTCACGACCTTACTCACGCGCTGTACAGGCCAACGACGCTCGACGTCGTCTTCGCCGCCCATTCCCACATCCTCCTCGACCTCCGCCTCCCCGACCCGCTCATCACCACCGCGCTCGAATCCTACCCACGACTCGTCGCGCACTGCCGCGCCGTCAAAGCCGCAGCGTTCCCCGCACAGATCCCCTTCCCTCCAACGCTCCAGCAAAGCTGGCTCTCTTCCCTCCGCTCGCTCGTCCCTTGGCCCCGCACACCCGCCTCCTCCGCTGCCCGCCGCGCCCCGGCGACGTCCCCAGAGGAGGAGCGCGTCGAGCGCAGGTATAGACTGTGGCGGTGGGCGTTCATCGCGGGCTCCGTGCTGGCGAGCGCGGCGTATCTGTACATGGCTGTGAGCATCGTGCTCGTGCGCAATGGGGACGTGCTCGCGCGCATCGGCGCGGGCGAGCAGGGACAAGCGGACGGTGTGCCGGAGGAGGAGGAAGAGGAAGATCGGCAAGAGGGCTTGGAGGAGGGAGGTGCGGGGCCTGAGCCTGAGGACGAGCCGGAGCCTGAAGAGGAGTAATGGACCTTCGTGGTCGATTTGGTAGTATACATCGGGCGTGCTAATGCTTACAATCCTATCACTTCTCCTAGCTCGCATTCGGACGTCGGAGCACAAGACGCCTTACAACGAGGGCCTCAGTAACCTGACGGTGCATGGCGAGCATGGTGCCGATGGGCCACGCGTCTTCGTACATCTTCAGGATCGGCTGTTTCCTCAGAGCCTGTGGGGCGCATGCATGTCAATAATTGAGCGAGCGTCCTTTTGGTTACTGCGCCTCCTCGGCGCCTGATCCCGTCGTCTGGAGAAAGACGAGAGGACGGGACGGAAGGGACGGGATGGATACTCGCCTCGTCAATCAATGGCTGCTTCGCTTCGTGCCTCAGGGGCATCTCGCGGTCGTGCGGGGAGTAGCGGTCACAGGGCTTGCCCACCGTGCTCTTAGCTCTACCATATCCCAACATTCAATAAATGTGAGCGCCCACGTATTCATGTTGCATGTCATTGACGAGAAGATGGAAAGCGGGGGGGGGGGGGCGCCGACGTACCAAAATGCCGTAGCAGATGCGCCGGCTGCTCTCGCTCCCCGCGGGCCTCATCTGCCTCGCGAGGTACTCGCCTTCAATCGTCATGACGCGCCGCGAGATGGGCCCGTCGGGCCTCGGAATCAGCGGTCTGCTCATCCTCTGCCAAGGGTTGGTTGACGCTTCACTGGACGGTGGAGAAGAAGAGCAACGCCCAGGGATGTTGCTGAAACATCTTGGTCTGAGTAGGGCTCGTGAGGCCTCATGTTGGTCGTTTGAGATTGAACATAGCGCAAGACGGCCGGCCTCTGTAGTTCCCTTACCGCTCTGGGCATGTGCTGCAGCTGCAGCAAAGGGTTGCAACTCGCGTCGTGTCGCGTCTTGGAGTCGCGATCACGTGAGACGTGTACCCTCCTGCGGCTGAGTATGTACAGGATCGGCGAGGAAGTTGGCCAATCCAACTTCGAAAAGAGGACGTCGGTCACTCACATACTACCTTCAGCCCAACACTCGACGGCTCAAAGCTATGGGCTAAGCCCCCTGCGTGCATGAGAGCTCTCAGGCGTACAATGCCGCCGCTGCAGGCTCGTCAGATGCCACATCCCGCGGCGTGCCAACCCACGCCATAGACCGCTGTCGAATGTACGGCATAAGGATCCTCACTGCGACGCTCTCGTACTCTGGGCACACCCCGGAGCTACGGGCTCTCCGGCGGGTGACACCGGAGAATCCGTGTCAGAACGGCGGGCATGTGAGCAACGCACAAGTTATGGTAGGGCTCGGACGCCAGCCTGGGGGGAATTTGCGCCGTTGACAGTAGGATGAGGCAGCGTGCAGTCCTACGGATCCCTCTCCGCCTTCCTACCCGAACAGGTGGCCGAGTGAGGGCTTTGCACTACCAATATCGTCAGACTGCAGCTGGGATTCCCAGGGATTGAACTTCTGGACAGGCCCCGGCCGCATCCTTCTCGGTCGATGCGGTGGCCGCTCAAGGTGGACAAGTTAACGCGCCTGGTGAGCATGCTATGAGTACTGCGTATATCAATGGGGGCCATACACGAGTATACTAGGGTTTGCGGTGTGTCGCGCAATGCGCTCTTTTCAGTAGCTTGCCTTCAGCATAGACGTAAGAGTGTGTCAGAAGCCAAGAGTGGCTATGCGCCGAGCTGTCAGAATGAACCTTGTGAATGGTATAGTCCTGAGCGGGAAGGCGTAAGTCTCGACGAGTACCGTTACAGCACCCACCTCGGACAAACCCCACACGCATACNGGGCACCTGTGCCTCATCGTATTCAGAATCATTCCTTTTCCCGACGACCGCCACTTGCTGCGCGCCTGTGGCTTATATACCTTGGCTTGTCAGATTCCAACGCGAGTCTTTCCTCCTTTTCCTGCTACTGGCACTGCTGAGGTACTATGGCGAATCCAAGCTCAAGCTCCAATAGTAACAGTAGTAGCGCGGCAGCTAGGCTCACGCTGCACCAGTGGATTCCCATTAGCAGCGGCTCCACCTCAGGAGGCTCCGGATGTCCAGACAGGACTTTCGCTCGCGCACTGGGGGTGATAGAAGCCAGCTTCTACTATGACAGGATTTTCAACGGGACGGCCGACATCGTCTGGCAATACACCGTCCAGGTCGCCGGCGGCCATGCGCAAGGCGCTGCGCTCTTCAGCGAGAAGAACGTCTCCCGCACATGGGCCGCGCTGAAGCGGTATTACCCTCTCCTAGGCTCGCGCATGCAGCTCGAAGACGACAACGAGACCGTCGCGTTCATCGTCCATGAACGTGCGCTGTTCGAGCACCAGCCTGGCGAGGTCACCCTGGGTACCGCCTCGTCTCAGGACGAGATCACCTCGCTCGTCTGGAGACTTATCCGTGACAAGCCGATGGAATGCAACCACATCATGGCGCGCGTGTTCGCGTTCAAGCGGGAGGACATCCCTGGCGCGTACAGCGTACTCTTTAAAGCGGCCCATGCGGCCACCGACGGTATCTCCGGTGCGATCCTCGCGAGGACGTTCTTCGACGTCCTGTGTGCGCCGCCGTTCACGATTCCTCCACTGGAGGAGAGGCTCGCTATGGCACTTCCTTCTGACGCCCTCAGCCCTACTATGAAGATGAGTCCCGCGCGGCAGCGGTGGCGTCGTGCCATTGGTAAAGTTACCTTCCTCAATAGGCGCAATAAGCTAGCGGTGAGTGAGTTCCCTAGGATTGGATCCATCTATGTGAAGTCCTGACGCCAATTCAGGGAGGACACACCATTCCACGCAACGACACTGAGAAAACGTACCGCACGCCCTCGGTCACCGACACCGTGTTAAAGCGAATCGACCTCGCGGAAAGCCGGGCAATCCTCGACGCCTGCCGGCGACGACAAAGTCACTTTCGGCGCCGCGATCCCCGTCATTACGCAGATGGCACTCACCCGCTTCCTCCACCGCCGCTTCCTGCGCGGGGACCTTACCTTGGACGACTGGGAGCACCGGCGCCGACAGCCAATGCACTATGGGGGTCCACTCAACCTGCGGCCGTACCTCGACGAGGCGTGGCAGCGTGCGGGCGGCGCGATGGAGATCTCGCTCCTGATCGACATTTACGACTGCTCGCTGCCGTTCATGCCCGCCCCGTATGGCGCGCGCAGGGACGCGGGCGTGCCCCGAGCAGCGGACGGTGCGCCGCCATACGAGGCGTTACTGTCGCGTGCGCGATTCCTCGCGAGGGTGCGCTCGATCCGGACACAGCTCGTGCGCACGTTGAAGCATCCGCTGCTGCCCGAGATCGCGTATGCGAGGCAGCCGCTCTACTTCCTGCGCAAGAAGACGGTCGTGGCGCACTGGGAAGCTATGACCAAGGGCGAGCCGCTCCCCGAATTTCCAGAGCTGACGAAACTCGACGCGGTCCCATCGGATTTCGTCTTCACTGGAGGTGCTTCGAGCGTGGGCGACGTAAGCCCCATTTCATCTAATCCACAGCCACATCTCCACTGAACACCATCCCCCAGATGTCGCTCATCATGCCCAGTGATTACCCTCTCCCACAAGGCCACCCGCTCTCCATCCGACACCGGCATACGCCCAACCCGCACCTGAGCACAATCGGCAGTAATGCCGCCACCGCGGGCCCGGCCCAGCCCCAGCCTCCTGCTCCCTCACAACTGCCAACGACGTCCGCGGCCGACGCGGTGCTCCAGATGGTGAACAGCTCGACGCACCTGCACAGCCGCCCCTCSGAGTTCGTCCTCGGGAACGGCACGATGCGGGGCCACTTGGAGCTCCTCTTGACGTTCGACGCGAACGTGCACAGCCGGCGCGATGCGGAGGAGTACGTGCGGGACTGCTACGAGGCGGCGATGTATTACTTTGGCGGGGAGGACGCCGCGCCTGCCCAGGGGAAACTGTAGCCTGAGCAGCGAGCTTCGCGTGATTGTAAGATAGGACTCTCCTCGATGCCAACCTGAGCGACTATGGCAGTGCCGGAAGCCAGCCCTGAGGAGGAGCGCGTCGAGCGCAGGTATTGGCTGTGGCGGTGGGCGTTCATCGCGGGCTCCGTGCTGGCGAGCGCGGCGCATTCGTAAATGGCTGTGAGCATTGTGCTCGTGCGTAACGGGGACATGCTCGTGCGCAACGGCCTGCAACGGCGCGGGCGAGCAGCAGGAAGCGAGCGGTGCGCCGGAGGAGGACGAAGACGGAGAGGTAGGCCTGCGAGAGGGTTTGCAGGAAGAGGGAGGTGCGGAGCCTGAGCCTGAGGACGAACCGGAGCCTGAAGAGGAGTAGTTGACCTTCGAGGTCGATTTGGTAGTATACATCGGGCGTGCTAGTAATGCTTGTAATTCTGTCACCTCTCTCAGCCAGCGTTCGGACCACCGGAGCGCAAGAACTCGTACAACGAGGGCCTCGGCAACACATACACTACTCTTACACTTTTTGACACTTCTCCGAAATCTGTTCACTTCACTGCTCATCCGCTTCGCACGCGCCCCTAACACTGTGACAGATTCCAGAATCTCCTCCTCCTAGCCAAACACGAGCTGCGCCAGCCCGTCGCACACCATCCTGAACTGCAACTCCGTCAGCCAGCCCTCCTTGACCCAGCTGTACAACCAGCTCCGCCAGGCGGGCATGCGCAGCATCCCGCGCAGCGCGTCGCCGTCGCCGACCCCGTACTGCAGGAACAGCGGCAGGAGGCCACCGAGGTCCTGCGGGAGCGTGCGCAGGAACCCCTTGATGGCCTCGGAGCCCTTGCCCACAGCCGCGTTCGAGTTCGCTGGCGCGTTGGCGTCGTCGTGGGCCCTCTGACTGGGGTTATGGGCTTTCGGGGGGCGGGGGCGCGCCTGGCTGGAGAGCGTCTCGGTGCTCGCGCTCCTGCTGCGGTTGCGGTGGGGCTGGGACGCGGCGCGTCCCTTGTAGGTGGTGCGCCGCGAGGGGATCGCGACGACCACGGTGCCAGGCCTGGTATTGCTGGTACTGGGCCCGGCGACGTCCGCGGGCTTGAATCTGCTGCCAGTGCTAGGGCCAGCGCGAGTGCCAGTGCCGCCTTCGGGGCGCGATCCCTGTATGCGCCAGGTATCAATATCAATATCATCGTGAAAGCTTCAAAGTGTCCAAAGACTGAACGTACAGCACGGACGGCGGTGGTAGCGAGCGCAGGAGCTATGATGCCTCTGTGGAGTCCCGCTCTGCGACCCTGGCGGTGCATGGTGAGCATGGTGCTGATGGGCCACATGTCTTCGTACATCTTCAGGATCGGCTGTTTCCTCAGAGCCTGTGGGGTATGTACTTGTCAATAAGCAATAAGTGAGCAAGCGTTCTGCCGTTACTGCGACCCCTCTGCGTCCGCGAGAGGAGAGGAGGGAGGAATAGGATAGGATGGGTACTTGCCTCGTCGATCAATGGCTGCTTCGCCTCGCGCCCCGGGGGCATCTCGCGGTCGTGCGGGAAGTAGCGGTCGCAGAGCTTGCCCACCGTGCTCTACCATACCCCAACATTCAATAAGTGTGAGCGTTCGCGAATTCATGTTGTATGTCATTGACGAAAAGATGGAGAGCAGACGTACCAAGATGCCGTAGTAGATGCGCCGGCTGCTCTCGCTCCCCGCGAGCCTCATCTGCCTCGCGANGCACTCCCCTTCAATCGTCATGACGCGCCGCGAGATGGGCCCGTCAGGCCTCAGGATCAGTTGTCTACTCATCCTCTGCCAAGGGATGGTTGACGTTTCAGTGGAGGGCGGAGAAGAAGAGGAGCGTCCGGCGATGTTGTTRTGACATTTGGGTTTAAGTAGGGCTGGCGACGCCGCATGTTGGTCGTTCGRGATTGAACATAGCGCAAGACGWCCCGGCTTYGCARSTCCCTTACCGCTCTGGGCATGCTGGAGCTGCGGTAACTCGCGTCGCGTCGCGTCTTGGAGTCGCGATCACGTGGGGCGCGTAACCCCAAGCACGTCGATAGTCGACAAGTTCGACTCGGGGAACGCTGCTCACAGTCAGAGAGGACCATCTTCGTCTCCACCTCCTGCAACACCGACGTCTATGGAAGTGCCAGACGGAGTCACTGGGAGCTAAGGTGACTGTGGGCTATGTCTTGACGCGCGGTTCTCCCTCCCAAGTTGCGGCTGAGGATGTACAAGATCGGCGAGTAAGTTGACCAATTCAACTTCAAAGATGTCTACGTATACTTACATACTGCCTAGGCCTACATAGTCATGATTCAGCGTCCTCAGCATACGGGGCAAGCTCCGTTCGTGCATGATGGCTCTCAGGCTGGTGTCAGTTGCATCCCGCGCTGGCATAGTGTCGAATTAACTGCCTGAGGTGCCTCGCCGCGACAGTCCCGTACCCTGGGTGCACCCTCGGAGCTATGGGCTCCCCGGCGGGCGACACATGAGAATTCGTGTCAGAACAGCGCGCCTGCAGGGAGCGCAAGATGTGTGGTAGGATGAAGACGTCGGAGGACTTATCCACGCTGTTGATAGCGGAATAATGGAACGTGCAGCCCTCCGGCCTCCTCTCCGCCTTCCTACGAGAACATGTCGCTGGATGGGGAGCTTACAATACCGACATCGTCACTCTAGCTCACAGCGGGCATGGGTAACTATAGACTGGTCACTGCAGCTGGCCAGATTAGACTGAATAGAAGCTGAATGCGCCATCTGACCCCGGCAGCATCTGTCGGGATCTTGAATGCGGTTACCGCTCAAGATGGACAAGTCAGCGCACCTGCTGAGCACGACATGAGTACTGGAGATGGTAAGTAGCCATAGCAGGTCTAGTAGGACACGGGTAGGGTTTACGGTATGTAGCGCATAGCTCTTCAAGTTTCCTCTAGGTATGGCTGACATTTAGGCTTGGGAGTGTGGGAAGCCAAGAGTGGCTATGCGCCGAGTCAGAATGAACCTCGTGGGTGAAATAGTCCTGAGCGGGAAGCCGTAAGTCTTGGAGAGTACCGTTACAGCACCCACCTCAAACAAACGCCACACGCGTACGGACGCCTGTGCCTCATCATATTCAGAATCAGCCCCATTCCCGACGATCGCCCCTTGCCGTGGCCCTGTGACTTATATACCCCAGGCCTCGACAAATCAGATAATAACCGAAAATTTCCTCCTTCTCCTGCTACCGCTACAAGTACTACTATGGCGAATCCAAGCACAAGTTCCAGTGGTAGCAGGAGCAGCGCGACCGCCGCTAGGCTCACGCCACACCAGTGGATTCCCATAAGTGTCGGCACCACCGGGTCCTCGAGCTCAGACAGGACTTTCGCTCGCGCGCTCGGCCTGACAGAAGCCAGCTTCTACTATGACAGGATCTTCAATGGAACGGCCGACATCGTCTGGCAATACACCGTCCAGGTCGCCGGCGGCCACGCGCAGGGCGCTGCACTCTTTAGCGAGATGAACGTCGCCCGCACATGGGCAGCGCTGAAGCGGTATTACCCTCTCCTAGGCTCGCGCATGCAGCTCGAGGACGACAACGAGACCATCGCGTTCATCGTCCAGGAGCGTGCCTTGTTCGAACACCAGCCTGGTGAGGTCACCCTGGGCACCGCCTCGTCTCAGGACGAGATCACCTCGCTCGTCTGGAGACTTATCCGTGACAAGCCGATGGAATACAACCACATCATGGCGCGCGTGTTGGCGTTCAAGCGGGAGGACATGCCTGGCGCGTACAGCGTACTCTTCAAAGCGGCCCATGCGGTCACCGACGGTATCTCTGGTGCAATCCTCGCGAGGACGTTCTTCGATGTCCTGTGTGCGCCGCCGTTCACGATTCCTCCGCTGGAGGAGAGGCTTGCTATGGCTCGGCCGTCTGACGCTCTCAGCCCCACTATGAAGATGAGTCCCGCGCGGCAGCGGTGGCGGCGTGCCATTGGCAAGGTCACCTTCCTGAACAGGCGCAACAAGCTAGCGGTGAGTCAGCCTCCCAAGAATCGAGCCAGTGGGAAATACTGACGCCAATTCAGGGAGGACACACCATCCCGCGCAAGGACACCGTTACAACATACTGCACTCCCTCAGCCACCGACACCGTCCTAAAGCGGATTGATATCGCAGAGAGTCGGGCGATCCTCGACGCCTGCCGGCGACACAAGGTCACCTTCGGCGCCGCGATCCCCGTCATCTCGCAGATGGCACTCACCCGCTTCCTCCACCGCCGCTTCCTGCGCGGAGACCTTACCCTGGACGACTGGGAGCACCGACGCCGGCAGCCAATGCACTATGGGGGTCCACTCAACCTGCGGCCGTACCTCGACGAGGCGTGGCAGCGCGCNGGGGGGCGCGATGGAGATCTTGCTCATGATCGACTATTACGACTGCTCGCTGCCATTCATGCCCGCCCCGTATGGTGTGCGCAGGGACGCGGGCGTGCCCCGCGCGGCGGACGGTGCGCCACCATACGAGGCGTTACTGTCGCGCGCGCGATTCCTTGCAAGGGTGCGCTCGATCCGGACACAGCTCGTGCGCACGCTGAAGCACCCGCTCCTACCCGAAATCGCGTATGCGAGGCAGCCGTTGTACGTCCTCCGCAAGAAGATGATCGCGGCGCACTGGGAAGCAATGTCTAAGGGCGAGCCGCTCCCCGAGTTCCCGGAGTTGACGAAGTTGGACGCAGCCCCATCGGATTTCGTCTTCACCGGGGGCGTTTCTAGCGTGGGCGATGTAAGTCCTCTTGTAGTTGATTCACCACCACATCCTCACTAGACTTCCTCTCTCAGATGTCGCTCATCATGCCTAGTAACTACCCTCTTCCACAAGACCACCCGCTCTCTATTCGACACCGACATACGCTCAACCCGCGCCTGAGCACAATCGGCAGTGACGCCGCTACCACGGACGCCCAGCCTCAGCCTTCTGCTCCCCCAAAGCTTCCAACGACGTCCGCCGCCGACGCGGTGCTCCAGATGGTGAACAACTCGACGCACCTGCACAGTCGCCCCTCAGAGTTCTTCCTCGGAAACGGCACTACTCGGGGTCACTTGGAGCTCTTCCTGACGTTCGACGCGAACGTGCACAGCCGGCTTGATGTGGAGGAGTATATGCAGGACTGCTACGAGGCGGCGATGTACTACTTTGGCGGGCAGGACGTCGCGCCCACCAAGGGGAAATTGTAATAAGCTTCCCGTGATCGCAGGTCGTGTTCATACTATGCAATATGCGGCATTGCTATACATTCCACTTGGGTTTCTGCGTGTTGTATTGATGGGATGTGCTATGGGCAGAAAACATAGCCACCCTAAGAGAGTTTGCAGACATCCAACGTGAACTGCGATGTCTCCACGAAGTCGCGTTCAGCAGGTCAGCCGCCCAGTGGCGAGAGTAAGTAATAAGTACAATCAACGACAGCTGATTAGGACGAGCTAGAAGACACAAGATACAGACAAGACGGTAGAGCAGTTAGACGGAAAGTAGATAGCGACGACCCCCACCACCAAACAAGATCACATATACATGCTCATGACGTCCACCGGGACGTGTCCGCGTGCACCGCGGCCTCCGCGTAGGCACAGTGGTCCTCGATGCCAACGTGAGCGACTATAGCAGTGGAAGCCAGCCCCATAAGGGAGCCGGGCACGCCGAGCTTCTGGCCAAGGACGCTGTTCTCGGAGGCGCACATTACGAGCGGCTCGAAGCGGTTCATTTGGATGAACTGCAAAGGTTTCCAGACGTTAGAACACGCTCATAGACATACTACGTGAATGGATCAAATCACTGACCAATTCTCCCGCCTGCAGCCGCGACAAGAAACGCTCGAAATGCTTCTTCTGTTCCTCCGTCGCATCGTCAACCAGGCGGACCTTGGCGTACGTGCCCTGGGGTCGAAGAGTATCTACCAACGACAGAGCGTATTGGTCCTTGTAGAACTTCCCGGAAGGATTCCGTGCCGTGCTGTCGAGCTTCTCGAGGAAACCAGTTGACGCGTGGGCATCCTCGAGGACAACTGGCAGCGACACTGCAGCGTCCAGATTCAGGTTGAAGGTRTACCGCTTCGTCTCCGTTGGTTCGTTCTGAGATATGGYCCGAGTAGGRCTGGTACCAAGGGCACTATACTGAAGTTAGAACTRGCATACATTGTTCCTAGCGTGGACTGTACTCACAGGGGCCCAAAGATCGTAGACTGACTCCATGCTGAGACGACCCGACTGGCAAACGTCACAGGCTTAGCCTCCAGGACGATAGTCGGTTTCTCGGGAGCTTGCTCAGCCGGTGCTTGGTCGGGGATGGCTGCCGGGGCCTCAACTGGCTCCGGCACTGGAGCTGCGCCATTAGGCTGCTGTACATTGGCCAATCTATACAGCAGGGGTTCACTTTCTACACTGTCATTYGAAAGGGCGCCCTCTACGCACCCTGGGTTCTGTTCGAGATATTCGATGTCATCCTCGCCTTCGGCATCCTCTTCGAAGTCYGGAAGATCGTTTACAGCATGYGCATCCATGCCGGCCTCCTTTAACAACTCCTTGCCGGAGGGCGGCGAGCGCGGTGTAGGAGGGAGCGGRKGATCARCTTGTCCAAGTCCAGGTACGTCGTCCACCTCSGCGAAGTTCAAGAACGACCCGCTCGCGGTATCGTCGCCGTTTTGCTGCGCCGAGATCACTTCGTCGGRAGCCTTGGTCTTCGTCACCCCAGCACCAGACCTCACRGTCGTCAACTTGCCCTTCTGTGCCACCAGGCGAGACCCGCCAACGATAAGGCCACTAGACGATTTGCCAGGTCCAGCCTTACTCTTTGACACGCGTGCAGGCCGAGCAGGGCTGGCGTTTGAATGGCCATCGTGGTTTRCGACAGCGCTGCGCTTCATGAGTTTGGCCTTCACAGATATGGCACTGCTCTCTCCTGTCAGATTGGGATCATCCAGAATCTTGACCCGTGGATTTGCAGCTCGGGATCTGTGGGCGGGGACTGGGGTAGAGGGAGCAGCTTTTAGCGTGGGTTCAGGGACGGGGTTCGGTGCCAGCAGAGTWGGAGCACCAAACATAGGGGCTTCCGCTTCAGAGTCGTCCACTTCCATTGGSGATGTGGGAGTAGTGCCATGGTTCATAGACCTAGACTGCTCACCGCGTTTATGCGGCGAAGCGTTCACCCAYACTTCCGCAGCCCCCTTTCCTCGCGAAGAACTTGGCTTTCCATTCATATCTGGGTGTAAGAGCAGTTCATCTGGGGATGCAGAGGAACGACGCGGAGCGCTGTCTGGTGGTGGTCGGCCACGTCTGCGAGGCAGCGGTGGGCGCCGTGCTGGTGTCGCAGAGTCCTCCGCTGCAGGGGGAGGACGTATTCGATTGGTTCTGGGCAGTTCGGGCATGGACCATTTGCGCGTGATGGCCTTCGCAGCCTCTTCTTCTATTTCTACCTCTGCCGCTGGTATGCCTGGAGGTCGGCCACGCTTGCGCTTTGGAGGAGAGGGGCCCGCATCTGCGTCGGTAGCGGCTGAAGAGCGACGGCGGCGCTTGCCTCGAGTAGTACTGGCGACAGGCTCTTTGTGTTCGTCCTCATCGGCTATGATGGATCGCACTTCGTTTTCGGAGTCTTCTATCTCGATCACAGAAGATGGAGAGGGGATGTGTACCTCTTCTYTGGACTTCTTTGCTTTCTTGCGACCTATAGAGCAGCTTCAGAAACCGAACCGGGTCGCATGGGTCCAACATACGCGGAGGTCCAGAGGGGAAGAACTCCTCTCCGGCAGAAAACTGGCGCAAGTTATGGTAGTCGCGATCGTTTGTGTCCACACGGTTCCAGAAGTGCTCAACGAAGTGCTCTGATCCGCCTGAGAACGACTCGATAGGCTCCCAACTGAGCATGTAGAATGTCAGYCCACAGTTCTAAGAGTCCACAGCCAACATGTGTCCAGTGGGTCACGTACGTGTTGTCGTCATGACTGTAGTTCTTCCACTGCAGAGTGCTTAGCGGTCAGACRWCCGCGTGTACTGGACATCACCTACTTTCACACAATAGAGCTATATGTGATGTCAGCTTGAAACAGAACGACCGCCACAGCAAAACCATGTAAACCTGAACTTACCCAGTATTTCTTKCCCCTCTTACTCGCGACCTGCGCCCTGAGAATGGACTCTGCAGCGGTATCCGTCTGGCTTGAGAGGTGTGCTGCGGGAACAATAGGGCGTACTYACCAACTTCGTACTCTCCCTCGTCTCCAGACATGACCTAGTTGCTGAGAACGGAAGGTGTTGCAAGCACAAGCTAACCGCAGGCGCGGCGGGGAAACAGACGCGTCGAAGGAGAGAGCGCGTTTTAGCGCCCGTGTCCCTCAGCGCGTGTACATGGCGTTAGCGCCTTGAGGCAAGGGCGTCTAACACWCTTCATAGGCAGATGAAATATCGTTTACTACAGTACAAGGAGGACACARRAATGGCATATATCAATGGGCACTAAGGTARCATAGAACACATAGGGATGTAGKTCAGTTACTCTCTCCTCCGAGTATCATGATNNTNNANNNCTGGTACTAGAGGAATCATCGAATTCGCGATGCTACTCGATTCTGCCAACGTTCCCGTGATCCCGGAGCGTTTGAACCTCAGGTCTATGTCCTTGAATGTGGCCTGGCGAGTTCTGTGTGACGGGCGAYGGATCGGTACTAGACAGCGCCCCAGACTCGACTGGGCGGGTCTGAGACGATACGCTGGCTCGGCTTTGTACCGGAGTAGCTGCCACCAACGACGGCGACGAAGAAGTCGTCGTGAATGACGGAAATGCGGGGATGGYGTCTTTGTCCAAGAGAAKAGYTGGTGTCTCAGCGCTACATATTGCCACAAMCTTGCGGCCTCTTACCTCGTCGTGYYCGCGTAGCATAGGGCAGCTCATCCGGTGGAYGTCTGGAATGTCGCCAGTGTAGCAAGGCTATCAGCACGCATATCAGTGCCAGGCCACCGACTACTCCCCCGACCACCGCGCCRGTTGGAGCGGTATGCTTTGATCCTGGAGTTGATGTAGGTGAGGGGGACGCCGCAAGAACCAYGTCAGTAGGAACGGACGGGRTTATCAATGTCGGCGAGGTTATATAGGATGAGGTGTTGATGGGTGATAGCGTTGGAGGTRCGTAGTGGGTATATTCCAGGTAGTCGAGGTAGTACGGCGCCATCGGGCTTGCGGATGTTAGATTGATAGTCAGGGTATGTATCCCCAAGGGCAATCCGCTAGACACGAAGAATTGTACCGCGTCTGCTCGGATTTTCCTTTGGGTAGCAGAGAACGTGGTGGGTCTGCCTCCATCCACACTGTAGACCGATACAGGCGGATCGGCGTCGTTCGCGGGTATAACGCTGCCRTAGACCGCGACATTTGTTCCTATCGCAGGATAGCGTGTGGYCCACRTCTCAGTATGTGATTAGACATGMWTGATTGTGTATCTCACCGTTAAACTGGAACACCACGCTCGCGCCGCTCGTAACGCATCTACTYAACGTAGAGTTGTAGACCTTGTCAGAGAAGGATGCTGACGTTTCGAACATCCAAGATGGTTTTGTCACAGCCGAGGGCGSGGCATAATGTATGASGTCGGTGATTGCGGAGTCAACNTGTGGTTACCGCGGCCGCCATCTGCGTGGACGACAGTGAGTTGTCCTAGCACTGGTGGTTCCTGGGTGTGTACATGGAGGTGAACGCGCAGACCGTTCAATCGCTCCACAATTTGCAAGCCTTCTTGTGGCAATGTGCACTCGGCAAAGTTGAGGGTTCATTTCGCCAGCCGAAGGTTGCAGGAGGGTAACATCTCCCCATCAATGCCGCAGGTCACCAGGTGCTGAGATAGTTCTTGCCGAGCGCACATGTCGCATGCCGTTGAACCTATGATTCAGAGAGTCAGCCTGAACYRRGAACACCGTACAKYGCTAGYATTTTGCTGCTCTTTGGAGGTTGGGTRCGAACGACGGRNTNNGCTACTAGTCATGGTYAGGATGTGCATTACTGTTTTCGAGCTGTCGCCATGCGCAATGGTGCTYTTCTCGAAATGGCAATCGCTGTTGTTGGGCTCACTAGCCACAGAGGACGGCACATTGGCGGAGCTCTGCTCTGCAAGTTATATTGGGCAGTACTAACGAAGCAGTCAAAACGATTTGTACAGCAAAGAAGCCTACAGATACATCGACGGATTAACCAAGGGCAATGCGGTATACGATAGCGATTATTACCAACGGAGCACCGTAACGACACTAAGATCACGCAMGGCATAGCATGRTGAACGACTCGGCAAGRCACGTACGGACGARGGATGATCCGGGCGATATGTATATGTTACTGAGAGGTATATCTAGGGTGAATCGGCTTTCTTTTCAGGCGTTGCGAGCAGTCGTCCAGAGATCAGACAGTCCTTGACCCAGTTGACGTCGACGCACCGCTCGACGTGTTTGAGTTTTTCGTGCTCTTGCTCGTCGCGTACTACGACGTAGTCGTAGTCTTTGAGTTCGCRGGAGGCATGCTTCTCATCGGTCACGGCTTCGACCGCAGCCGCGCCCATACACAGGATGATGAGAGGGACGGATTCCGACGATTGGTTGACTCCGTTGCCTTTCTGCTCACTATGCGTSAGCCGGGATCATCGGGCATGATRTAGTACGYTGGTSCACAYACCTTCTTGCCYTTCTGACGACAGGGTACGAATTGCGGTGAGATGCAGAGAATCGACCTYCCCTCGAAGACCTTCGGCGGTACAAGGTTGGCAGTGATCTCAGTGAGATGCTGCTTGCTGTTCCCCCAATCGAGGTCAACCAGTTGAGAGACGCGAGCGTTCGAGTGATCGGAGAACCCAGCTGGGAGCAGGTACGGCTGCCAATCGAGGTCCTTGCGCTGCAAGGCACTCGTCAATGCCACATTGCCTCTGATCGTGAAATGGGAAACGCACCTCGTGCACGACATTCTTCAACCAGTCGATGGAAAGGCACGGGATCCCAAGTGCGAGCGCGATGAGGAACTTCGGCTTGTGGTTGCTGTCGTCGGAGATCAAGAACGCCCTATCCACATCGCTACGCTCCTTCCACTTGATATCGTCCTGTGTCAAGCACCACCGTTGGCCTCGTTCCTGGATATCCCCGCCCAGCGTGTAGAGTGCCGCCCAGTCGTCGAGGACCACCCCGCCGTTCTGTCGGATCTCTGCCACAAGGGCATTTCGCTCTTCCCCTGCGCCCTGCGGCGACCAGGTAATGACGAGACCCGTCTTGTTCAGCGGCTTGCGCGAGCCTCTCGCGGAGGAGCCCTCGCTAGGCGCCTGGCTCGGGGTAGGGCTCACGCGCGAGGATCTCGGCTTGATGAGGGGCAATATCATGTCTTCGGTGAGCGTTCGATCTGCCCACTCGGATGCGACCGTACGAGGAGCAAGACGGATGGACTGCACGTCAAACGTCTCCTCGCCGTCATCGTCGAGCTTGAGATCGATCTTGTCCTTGGCTTGAAGTCCTGAGCTCATGGAAGGTGCCCTGACGACGACCGCCCTCGTCCTACTTGAAACCAAGACGTTGTCGCCTGTTCGCAGACGGCATGCACGCAGGTGTTTGACTTCAACTTGGGCTGTGTCCTCGTCGTCGAAGCGGACGTCATAGCGTCCCGGGCCCGCAAGAGCGTGGACGGTTCCAGAGTAGTAGTGACCATCCTGCTTCCAAAGCGCGAAAACTCGCGTCGCGGCCCCGCTTGCCATGCGAGCATTCGAGGCCGACTTCAGACGCTTGGCTGGCCGCGAAGCCGGGGTGCTCGCCTCCTCTTTGACCTTCGCAACGGTGCCGTTGGCGGAGTTCTTGCGAGTAGATGACGAGGCCGTGCGCTTGCGCTTTCCGCCGCGCGCCGCCTTGGCGGGAGGGGGTGCGGGGGGGATCGACGTCCATTTGATCTTCGTCATCTTCATCGGGAGCTTCCTCGTCGGAGCTCTCATGAAGGCGCCCGCGCGCTGCCAGCTTCGCTTGCCGAGGGGCCGAGCGATTGTTGAGCGCAGGAGCGATCTGCTCGACAGGGGTCTTCGGCTTCGTGCTCTTCGGCTTTGCGACGACTTCTTCCCGCCGTTCCTGAGGATCGGACGATGGAATGACCGCATCTCGCCACGATGTGCTTTTCTGCGCGGGTCCGAGTTTTCTCGGTGACTTCATGATTTTCGCGGCAGGGGACGAGGGAGGCTCCACGGCCTTCTGCTTCCCCTTTGCTTTCGCAGACATCACTGCGGCCGCCAAGGGGACATCATCTTCCTCGTCTTCCTCATCCTCTCGGATTGTGTCGACGGACGGCGCGGTGGATTCCATCACGGTACGAAGCACCTCATCCTCGGATTGGAGGCCTCTACGTGAACGCGGTTTTGTAGGCGAAGACTGAGCAGTAGGAGGATTGGCGGAGGGAGATGTGGATGGAGGGATAGGAGGGTCAGAATCCGGGACAATCCTGGATTCCTCAGAATCAGGTACAACGTCTGACCTGATAGAGTGCTGGCGGGCCTTGAGTGACTGGAGCATGCGAGTAGCAGTGGGCAGAGTTCGCTTGGGGGCTGTGGGCAAGGGGCTTTGAATCATTGCAGATAAGTCGGAGGGCTGTGTCTCATCGGGGGCGATGGTAGTAGGAAGGGACATATCCGGATCCTGCGTCTCTTCAAGACTCCCACGTCCACCTCGATCATTCGATGGACCCGCAGTCGCAGGCGTGCCAGCCAGGATGTCCTGATATCTGTAGCGCTTATGAGGAGCGACCAGTCCCAACAATCCTCGCGGAATCGTCGAACGACTCGCATCGCTCGTGCGAGATTTCTCGGATGGCACGGATGGAAAGACGATCTGCCCATTGTCGTTCCAGAAATCATGGTTACGGATGATCGAGGAGGGGTCGGTCTCATGGGACGGCTCAGAGTAGTCCACAGCCTGAGTTTCGTCCATGGTCTCGTCACCTGCAGGCTGCGTGGGTTCAGGAATAGGCTCGAATGGATCTTGATTGGCTATTCGCTCATAGGAAGATGACGGTTCGGTAGATAGGTCCGAGTGCGACCGCTGAGAGGGATAGACATCCTCATTATCCGAATCGAACGTCTGACGTCCCACGAATTCTGCCATTTCGGTCTCAATGGACTGTGCTTGGCCGGGCGGTATGAGGTCGGAGAGCTGGGTGTCACCTTCACTAGGTTGGGACTCTGCATAGCAAGATTGTGAGCGCCGAGCTTGGCTCTGCGATTGGGAGTCGTTTGATCTAGACGAGTTCGAGGGAGTGCCTGCGACCAGAACATTGTCGACGGACGAAGACGAGCGCGCTGTACGATTCCGGGACGCCCACATGTCAGAGGAGACGGGAGGAGGTCCATCTTCGCCGTCAGACAGCGGTTGAGAATCCTCCCCAAGTCGAGACAAAGGTATATGGAAGAGCTTTGATCTCTCCAAAATGAGTCGTGCGGGATCTTTGTGAGGGGGTAGGTCAGCAAACGAATCTTGGGATGCAGGAGAAGGCGATCTTGGTCTACGAGGTGGTGGCATTTGTCGGGTATTCAGGGTCGCAGGACGACCGGCAGGGGGCTGGAATCGAGAATCGGGACGAAGCGGAGGAACTAGGGTTGCCGCCTTGTCCTCTTTGAGTGATGCAAGCCCATTCCCCGATACGGGGGCTAAGTCTTTGGGGCATGGCTTCTCCTTTACTTCTTTGGAAGGTATGAGCATCCCGGAGGGTGCGGAACATAGATCACTAATGAGAGTTCGAGATAGCACCCGTTCACGGGCAGGCGTAGGAAGGTTGATTTGACCAGGCGGAGAAGGCTCATTTTCCTTCTGGGAGTCTCCTCCGGGCAACTGGTCTTCTGTGCCATGCAACGATTGAGTCTGCGTAGGCAGCAGGCCGTTCAGGTGGTAGTGGATGGAGTGCCCACCGCTTGACGGCAACGATCCCTCCGTTGCGTTAGATCCTTCGCCAGAATCAGAGCGAACAACTCCATCCTTCGGCTCTCTAGGCTTGAGGACGGCAGCAAGGAGTTGACTCGCTTGGGACTCATCGTTTCTACTGCAGACTTAGCCACAAGACGCTCAAAGTGCGGAAATCGCGATGCGCGTACCTAGATTCATCCCCTGTGGCCCCTGTAGCCATAGCTGTGTAGTTTCGCTCAACAAGAGCTTACGGAGGGAGCAAAGACGCGAACAACGCGTAGACAAGGCACCTTCCGAATTGCGGACCTACGGCAGTCGAAAGGATGTCGTACAACTGCGTCAATCAAATTCAGATAGCGCATGCAGAGATTTCACAGATGAAAGCAGAACCAAGAAGAAAAGCGGAAGAATACCAAGCTGCAAGCCACGATATTCAAGAGAGGACGGAGTGCTGGCAAGAGCGCAAGTGTGGGGATGGGCGAAAGCGACGGACGGCTGCAGGGTCGACTGCAGCGGATCCCCGCCGCTCATTGTCCCAAAAAGGCTAGGGCCTCGCTTGCGGAGACGGCCGAGACGCGGTCACGTGGCTGTGACATTGACCCAGTGCGGTCTGGACTCTGGCGTGCATTCGAACTGGCTCTCAGCGTCCACTCTGTCCGCTCAGCCGACTCGGACGCCTGTACACTGCTACTGCTATCGCTGCCAGTCTACAGTGCGGGTCGCTGATACAGAAACAGCTTCTCTATCTTAGCAACACTCGTTACCCTACGCTCTTTCATAACCGCCATGGATCTCCCTGCTGCGTTCATCAATTCTCGAACACAAACCACGGCCATCAACCCGCCCCTGGCTGATCATGCAAAGCACCACAAAGACGGGAATAAGAAGGAGATACCGCACAAGGTAGTACCCGACAACGATTTGGCAGAGCGTCCGGGGAAGGCAGGCGACGACGATAAACACAAATCTTCGACCACTAGTACCGCCAAAGAGAAGCCCAAGCCTACTGGCAAGTTTAGATTAGGCAAGACAACTGAAGTCAACGCGGAGGCTGTCCCCGTCCCTGCGCCAGATACGGGTACTACTATCAGCGCAATTCATCCTGGCATCTTACCTGTTATACCTTCTCGGGCACCTACGACGCTGACCGTATCTCCAAACGCCTGGAATACCGGCTTGACCTCCGCCTCCTCCATGATAGCGACTGCTGCGACTGTGACTGGGACGGCTGTATCTTCTGGACTTCCGGCTGACACATCTCGTGCTTTAAGCGATGATCAAGCGAGTCAGGTCGGCGGACAGAGCTCCAAACACTTGCCTGTGGTCTTGATTGTCCTTGTGTCTATCGGCCTTGGTTTCTTGCTTGTCGGGGCTTTCGTCGTCTGGAGAGCTTGTAGGCAGCCTCGGCGGCGTTCTTGTCCCACGCCATCCCTGCCAATCTTGCAGGATCCTTTTGCTGATCAGGAGCTCAAGATGGATGAAGAGTCTCTCTTTGGCGGCAAGGATCGCGCCTCGGCTGTCGCTAGGCCCAATAGCAATGGTCTCTGGACTTGGACTCAGTATACGCCCAAACCTTCGATGCAGGCACTAGGCACGAGCTCTGGGCCTTTCGGCTACTCTGCACACGAGCCAACACACATTGCTTCGGCTGCTGTTCGTTCTGAGAAGGCGATGCCTCCGGCTCCAGCTCCAGTACACGTTCCCTTGCCTATCAACAACCCTNCCCCCCGCTCCACCGCTGCAGCAGATGCAGAGCGCCTTGACTCGTGCAGCGAACCGTGTATCGGCGATGTCTATGTCTATATACCCAACCTCCCCGCAGTCGAGTAGCGGTATCGGCTTAGCAATTGGTGGGGCGTCCCCGCTGACGGCCGACGGCACCCCTGTTCTGCAACGCAAGCCCTCCGCCAACCGTCTGTCCAAGGGTCGACGGAGCATGCGCCACAGCCTAGCGGCCACGGAATACCTCGACGTGCACACGGACATCTACGGCGGCGCCCAGGTCACTTCCCCCTTCGTCCCAACCAGTCCTCCGCGCCCTCCCCAGCTCGCTGTGCCGATCAAGTCGGCTCTGCGCAAGTCGTCGTCGATCAGCGTACATGGACAAGGACAAGGCCGTGCGCGCGTCAAGGCACCATACACCCCCGGGACAGGGTCCGGATTGCGTTCTTCCTCCACTGTCGCGGGCATCGCCACCCTCGCGCGGGCGAACCGCTCTTCCGTCATGGCGCCTTGCGAAGAGACCCAGTTCGTCCTCCCGCCGCTCTCCCCTGCGCTGAAGTCGGATGCTCGCCGGGAACGGGACACTCGCGCGCTCACCTCGGCCATGGGCCTTGCGACCCCCGATCCGAACACATACATGCCCATGTCCCCGCAGCCGACGCTCTATCCYGACGACTCCATTACACTCGCCGGGGACCGAGAGCGGCCTGGTGCAGAGGCAGGAGACTAGGACCCCGGCGCGCACAAAGACGCACGCTCGTGTCCAGAGCGAGGCCATGAGCCCCGGCATGGAGGCGAGTGCGCGCCTCGGCAACCTCATGCTCGCCGAGTTCACGAGCATGGCGTCCCTACCCTCGACCCGCACCGTTGCGAACGCGCCAGGGACTTCTGCGGGTAGCGGAGGTGCGGGGATGAACGGAACGGGAGGCTCTAAACCACGCGTGACGAGGAAGAACGTGCGCCCAGATGACAAGCCGCCGCGCGTCCCCTCGCCTCCGCCGCTCCCGAGCCTTGCGCAGATGGCGATGGCGCATGCCAAYCCGGACGAGTACGCGGACTAYCGCAGTCCGACGTACAGTATCTATGGTCTGTATGAGGCAGAGAGGAAGAGTCGGCTGCCGAGCGAGGCCGGGTTTTGACGACATCATGGAGAGGATGGGGAGATAGAGCATTCGCGCCAGTGGCTGAGCCACGGTGACAACAGGACTGAAGAGCTTGAAGCTTGGACTTACGTGAAAAGCACACATGGACTACACAACTTGTAGCATAGAAGCTGGTTGTATCACATCATGTAGACTATAGATGAATGTATCATAGGAATTGCCAGGTGCAATGGACAAGTCAACATTATGAAGTCGTGAAGTCTGTGCATGCTAAACAAAYGTCCCGCTCGTCTAAGCCTCMACAGGTTCCCGTTGCTGAGGCTTCTCTTCTGCGGCCTTCTGCGATGACGGAGTATGCATAGGRGCGGTCAGGCCWCCAGCCGCAAGCCGATCGCGTTGCGCYTGCACAGCYGCTTCCTCCTTCTCCTTCTCCACGTCCTGGACYAGTGCYYGTAGCTCCGCCTCGAGCTCGGACTCGTCCACGCCCGCCTCCGCGTGTGCCATCTCWGCGCCCATCTGGATGGCATCGTCGACTTCACGCGCGTCGGCGTTGGCAGACGCCATCGCGTCCATCGTCTCGTCGATCTTGTCRCGYTGCAGTAGCTGGTGCGAGAGGATCTCACGAAGGGTCACGGTGGAGGACTGGTACGACTTCATGATCTAGAGAAACGAACCGTTGAYACGCGAMCATAGCATAYAAYCYGGCTGAACRRAGRCTTACCTCRATGTCACCTGCGGAKGTTTCGACGCGCAGGAGCGTCGACTCGAGGAGGTTGAGGGATTCAAGACGTTTCTGRCGCACTTCCTCGAGYTGTTTGCGCGAACGCAACTGTGCYAGAGCAATCTCTTTGCGCTTCTGACGCAGYGACTCCGAWATCTGCCGCGTGCGCCTRGAGAGGAGTYRATCAYKATGTGGGGAACGACAAACATTACTACWYACTCGTCAATCCGGTGCTGYAGGCCATCCACCTGCTTCTGAAGCTTCTCCACTGCCGTTTTGAGAGCAAGAATTCCAYTATCCACAGCGGTCACCTCGGGTGTCTCCGAAACACCTTGCTCAAGGAACTTGATAACCTRSTCTCAACATCAGCTATGRACCGAAAGAKGATCATTCCRAACTTRTTGACTTGCCTCTCCCTTCACGACAACGGYGCGCTTGTCTCKCTCCAAGAATTTGAGCACGACCYTGATGTCCGAGTCAGACAAWGRCGCGCCTTCGAATGCACACGCAGCAAACTCTTCTCGGAAGCCGTCCACGTTGTACAGGACGTCCGCGATATTGCCCGTGCTCTTCCGTCTTTGCCTCTCCARGATACGCTCTGCAGCACGTTCGAGCAAGCTGACCACGACATAGTTGCCCTTCACTTTCTTCCACCGCTCGGCCGTGCTCGAATCGCCGAACGCGCCTGCCTGGGTATCTACGATGCCCAGCTGTCCCAGCGCCCACCACAAAGGCTTGCCGACTACAACGCTTGCGATGCGGTACGGCAGCCACCCTGGGTCGTATATKGACCGCGAGGCGTTCATGAAGTCCRCAAAGGGTATCAGCGCCTTAGAACTGCASAGCTCAGACTTTACTAGTATGGAGCATCGATGAGAAGACGCGCTTCAGAGGCGTGTATGTCGTTGACAGCACTCACTATCACGGTGGGTATACTCAGCGGCTTGCCCACGCCCTCGACCCGGAAGTTGTCTGCAAAGGAKACACCGTTCGCGTGCAAGACAAGACGATCCGGGACCGCCGCAGCGTTATGCGATTCCGATAGCCATCCTCGCAAGAGTGCGCCTTCTAGCGTCCGGCGCCACCACTCAACGTTCGACGAGTACGAGGTCGGATTGGACTGCTTCTGATACGTGAAGTCGGAGTAGAGAGACTTTAGGCGTGATGTTGAGCAAGATGCATAAGTAGGCAGGCTCGTAAGTTGGGACAATGGTACTGAGGACATGGTGGTGGCTGCAGTCAGCGAGGACGTGCCACAGGCGCTTCTGGCGTCGGGCATGCGGTAATATGCGGTAATACAGAGCGCCGAATATTAGTGACCCATTGATAGGCTAGGGTTGTCGTAAGCAGCATATTTACTACGATCGCTTACATTCCACTAGTCACTATACCCCGGCTTTGGTGTGAACTCACCGACTTCTTCTACTGACTCAGTGACGTATGTGGTTGCGAATCCAATTGCAAGATGGGTGACATTGGCATTTATCATCGAAGCTACTAGCACTACTCAAGAGATTGCATGGTACGTCAAGCATCTTGAACACAAAGCAAAGCACGAGCGACAAACGAGATGGTAGATCAACGTGGACAGTATGTGGGAGATAGACGAGGATAGATGGGGTAGATAGCAACGGGGATGACAAACAAAGGACAACGGTACGTATAGAACACAAGAAAGCGATATTCGACAAGAGACGAGAGACAGATTGGAGGGACAAAGCAGTAGCGAGATTCAAACAAACGACGGAAAGCAGAGATACGTGCCGATTGCACAGCAATTTGACACTTGCAGCGGAGACTTGCGACTCGAAAGCGAGATTAGGTTCATTTGTAGTACTCGTCAAGTTCGTCTTGATCGTCGGCGTGGCGGTATTCGTCCCAGGTGATTTCGTCATAAGTGCCCGAAGCCGAGGTCGGGTCCCAAGTACCAGAGAACGAGCGGTTGGTATTGTTGGAGACGGTCTGTATGCCCGCAAATCAGCGAGCTCGTTGTGCCGTCTCATATGCTAATCACTTACGCGGCTGCCTGCGGGGCGCATGCCGAGCAACCCTAGACTGTCCTGAGGCGACCGCGGACTGACGGGCGCAGAGTCGAGGTCGTCCAGCTCGGGGTCGTCGACCTCGTGCTCGTGGTCTTCGTGCACAGGACGGTCAGCCGCCGGGGCTGGCAGGGGAGCTTCGAGAGGTAACGGAGTAGGGGGTTTGCCGAAGACTTCATCATCTGGGTTAATGATGCCTTGTTCAACAAGCCAGTCTAGGGGATCATGAGCGTTAAAACACAATAATATGCGGCCGCAAGACCCTTGACCTTTGGTCCTGTAGCGGAAGGTGAAGGTCACAAAGGGACCAGGAGACTTGGGATCGTGAGGCCGGATCCTCCAAGTCGGCTGCTGTTCCGCCGTAGGCATGGTTTCTCCGTACCTAAAGCCCGCGTCAGCTTGTATACATCCATCAGTCAAAAAGTACATTTGGTACATACGTACGCAATGCAGCTGGATATTTGCATATATTTGCCCCGGTGGCGGATATTTTACCAAGCCCAGCCAGCAATTACCCTGCACCGGAGTAGTTTGCCAGATTGGGCCTGCCAGACAATGTATGCCAAGCTTAATCACGCAAGATTTTTGATAGGGCAAGCTGACCCCTACGGGATAATGGTATATTTTAATTATGCATACCTGTTATGACGGCCTACCGTACCTCAGAATCTCGCAGGCGTGTCGGATGAGGAGACCCCCTCACTGTTCATACATTATGCTAATACTATACTACAGCAGGGCATAGCTCCCTAGCTCGTCATCCACCCCTTCCTCCTCGACTGCCTCAGTACCGTGCAGAGGACTGTAATCGCAACAGATCTCAGAACCCGATCCGATCAGTCAACTGTACAGTAGGGATCGTCGTGCCACTCACGTGCAGTTCTGAAGTTGATATATACCGGGGCCACCCTTGGCCGGTTCGTTTCTTCAACCCACCACCATCCCCCGTCCATAATGTCCAAGCGACATGGGTGTGAGCTTTAGGAGACGTCACGCAGGCAGAAGGACGACTGCCACCGGTAAGTACTGCGTCAGTGCGTCTCTCTCAGCTCTCTCATCAGGCACGAGCGCCTCTAACGCGAAGTTGAACGCCGCGCGCGCCGAGCACGTCGGACGCGTCGAGCACGCCCCACGCGTCAAGCGCACGTCCTACACCTATGGCACCCCCGGAGTCGTCACTACCTCCAGTCAGCCTTTTAACATTATGAAAAGCGTGAGTGTCCCACAGCACGCCAAGAGAACATACCCGGCTGCCTGCCGATCTCCTTTAACTTGGAGATGGTAACCACGGCATAAGTAAGTCTATCACCATTGTAAGTCATTCGTATGGCACTCGACTCTGCATCCTCACTCATGGTGAACAGCTCGTCTTTGCGTCCTGCCACTGCTACGTCCTCGACTTAGCTCGCCGTCTAGGGGACCCCGGGACAGTGCGTACTCTATAACACCATACATAGATATTAGTCTCCGATTCCCGGCTATCTTGCACTATGTAATACTGTAGTGTTGTCATCGCTTATTGCTTATGTAATCAATGCTCTTTTCCTGCCTATCAATCCTGCCGTGAACAGCTACCGGAATTCAGGAATATATTGCCTGGCGCTCCCCTCGCATGACTGTCGTATGTACACGTTCGCCAGCGTTGCCTATATGCCCCTGTCATTAGCAAATATTGCACGTCAGGGTAGGCGTTGCCAATGCATGCCGGAGTTATTCAATGCGCGCCTAATATAGGTCATGCATCAGCAAACCTCTACACCTCCCCGGCATTGGATTACCCCGCCAGGACGCCTTTTCAAGGTTGGTCCATGTTTGCCTGGCTATGGCTGGATATCTATATTAGTGTACACTTTTGCTGATGACGGTGCGTTTACTGCGGCAATAGTGTACAACTTCTATACGGGAGCGTCAGTGTGCATCCGTATGGACAAATGAACGCCGGGACGACATACAAAGCGCGCGAACGATCACAGACGAGCATAGTAAGAATAAATGAGGAACAACTTGGCAAATACGAAGACACGGGGCCCGTGCGCCCAGGCCGTGGATTCGGGACTGCAGGGCGGACCGACGGAGAGGAAACAGCGAAGAGGCAAGAGCCCCGACTATCTGTTCCGTGTCTCTCTCGAAAGCGTGGACAGCGTGGGACGAAGGTGACGAGTGCGGGGTAGCATGAGACAAGAGCAAGAAAAAACAGAACAGAGCGTGAGCACGATCGACAGGATGGGGCGAGCGCAGAGCATGAATGCTCTAGAAAGCTGCTGGAACAGAGCACGACGACGAAACGAGCAGAAAGACAGCGAGGGCGGCAGCACGATGCCAGCGGGACGGCGTCGGCAAGCTGTCAACGGCGCATCTGGAGCGCCGCCACGGTCTCCTCCAGCGCGCGTTTCTCCTTCCTGAGCCTGGTAAGGTTTACATGGCCCGCAGTCAGCAAGAGGAGCGCATCGCGGTACCGCACCACGCGCACGCACCGTTCGACCTCTTCCTCGAGCTGGGCAATTTTTCGTCCCTTGACCTCTGCGCTCTTCCGTACCGCTTTCTCTCTCCGCTCGAGCTTCGCGATGTACTCTGGGATGCCCTGCAGAGCTGCAATTTGGGCTGCGATCGAGTCACTTGTCAGTGCTCCCGCTGTCCCCCCGCCCACGCTATCTGCCACCGACATCACAGTCGGGGTCGGCGAAGTAGCCCGCTGTGCGACAGCATGACCTTGGAAGGGGTTCTCCTGCAAATTGACCAGCCGGCAGCAAAACAAGAAAAGAAACATGCATCAGTCCCCTCGTCTTCGATATCCGTTGACACCAAGACTGCACGCGCACCGGATCATCTTGCACCATCTGCCAATGCTGACTTCGATCGGCGGAGGCAGAATGCTCGAGAGCGCTGCCCTTCGACGGTGTGGGCGAAGCCTGCGCAGCGCGGAAAAAGGACCTCCCTCGCTGCGTCGTCGACGGTCCAGCCCCCGCTCCAGAGCCAAATTGCGTCTGGGAACGAGTGCTGGGAGGGGTCAGAAGCATACTGGGGTTGTGTGCGCCCTCGTTCCCACCGGGCGCAAATACACGCGGGGGGCCATCTCGTCCAGGGGTCTGGGGAGGTGCCGGGGACCAGGCGGTACGTTCAGCCCCCGAACCCTGCGGTCCCTCCGGTATCCGGGATTGGGGCGCGCACAAAGGGCCGGTGCCGCCACCGGCTGCGGCGAGCGAAGTGCCTATCGCACCTGAAGCTATCGACGCACTCTCGCAGTCTTCGTAGGTGCTGCCGGTGTTGTCCAGTAGGGACTGCACCGCCTTTGACTCCAACTCTTCCATGTTGATGGAGGTGTCGGCTTCGGTTTGGGCGTTCTGTGTCTGTCCAGAGAAGCTCTTGCGGTTCGGTGTGTTTTGTGATAGAGATCGAGGTGTGGGATGGATTGGAACATCAGAACGGCTCTGATGAGAAGAGGATGAGTGGGGTCCTGAAGTATTTTCGCGCAAAACAAAACCACTCGAAGGAGCCGGTGGAGGATCACGAGGAGTGTCGTGGACAGAAAACAACGCTTCCTCGATGCTTTTCAAACGGGCTGCCTTCTTTGCGTCCTGGATTGCGCTCTCGCTATCGGTCGCAAGTTCCGTTCGCTGAGAGGACGTGGTGCTAGGGGTGGGACCACTTTGCCAGCTTCCACCATGTGCTCTACTCTCGACTCGTTGATGTTTTATAATACCTGTTCCGTGATTGCCAGAGCTCGTACTTGGCGAAGGACTTGGCGTACGGGGACGTTTACGGGACGCAGCAGCCAAAGTTGGTGACCGTGCGGCGAAGGCACGCATTGCTTGCGATGGCGCAGGACGATGGGGGGTAGTNGGGGGGCATGTTCAGCTGTTCTCTCTTGGAATTCAGAGCGGAGCAGAGCTTTGGATCGTCCGCCCACACTGGCGCGACAGGCGGGTTGTAAGTGATTGTCCATTGTTCTGTTCTAGTGTCTGGTAACTCACTGAAAAAGTCGCATTTGCCTGTCACAGGGTCATCTCCTTTCTGGGAGCAGGCGTAGAAGTCTCTGAAGTATCGACCGTCAAGTACTAGACAGCATATAAGCATATAGCGACTTGTTGTCACTTGCCTCTCGGGATTCTTCGGGGTACGGCTTGTTCTACGGCTCGCAGGTAGGTGGTGCTTATGGCAAACAACTTGAGCTTTGTCATTAACGGGTGCTAGCTCATTCACGAAGCTCTGCACTGAGTGGGAGGTTGTGTAGGACATGGATTCTGATTGATGGTGATGGTCGTGGTTACAAGGGCTTGTATGCCATGACAGGAGTCGTACACAGTCGCAGTGGCACAGGTGCAAGTCCGAGTCTGCGGTCAGGTCAGAGAAGCCGCATCCCTCCCGTTTTGGAAAGGCGGGCGTCATCTGCGGACCGCGTCCCAATTGGTGCCCGTACGCGTCCTCTCATGCTTCAAGCTTGTGCTTGATTCTTGCCGTCGTTCCAGCATCGTGCACGACTGACTGCGTACTAAAATTCACACCATGGCATCGGGAACACAGAACGACAATACGGCTTTGCAGCCACGGATACATGTCGACACCCGATACTTCCCACCGGCCGACCTCGCGCTACCCGCCCTTGCAGTTCAGACCACGCGTCTCGTAGACACCTATATGCTCTGGGTTGGCACCACCGATGTTGATCAAGAGCAAATAGAGAACGCCCCTCTCCAAGGATGTCTTGCCAAGGACTGGGCATGTGCCATGCCAGCCAGAGAGACGGTACGTTGGGCTGCGCCATATGTCCTGTGGCGGAGGGAGTTCGAGGTGTTTGTCTTGATCGAGTCGACTGAACATTCTTGCATTCGCTCTCAAAGCCAGGCACGCCTGCTGCGGCGACGCCGCTGTATCGCTCCTCAAGCTCAGAGGCCGCGCTATCCATGGCACAGCGTCTTGGTGATATTTTCCGCGCTCCTGCTTGTGTTGGGATATGCGCTGACCGGGGCTGTTATAACCGCGATGTTGTGGGACTGGCACGCGCCGTCGGCATCACCGGAGTAGCTCGCCGCTTCAAGAAACAGATCTTCCTGTCCATCGATATGCCGCCGTCTCTAGGATCCATGGGGCAGGAAGGGAAGCTGCTGCTCGCGATAGAGCGGGCTGTAGTGGACACAGTCAAATCGCACGAGATGGCTTAGAGGGATTACCATAACGATGATGTAGTTAAGCAGACGCTGTGTACGAGGGTGGAGGATTTGTCAGGCTGAGGAGAGAACAAGATGATAAGACGATCGATAATAAGGCAGCAACAGCGCCAGCCCCGGGGTTGGGGGAGTCAGAAGGCAATGAAGGATATTCGGAGGCGATGTGAGCTCAGCAGCCTCGAGGCCGGCTGGGAGCTGGAGAGGACGAGAGAGAGAGGACGCTGAGGATTCGGATTCGGTCGTCATCTGAGTTGGATCTTGGACTGACAGTGACTGATTCTGCGCTGCGCCGTGCGGCTCGGCGCTCTCCATGATCGGGGCCTCGTTGCTCTTTCCTCATCACTCTTGCTCCTCTCCTCGTCGTCCCAAACAGCGAGCTCCCTTCCTTCGCTCCCACCACCATCTCTCAGGGGCTCTCTCTGTCCGTAGTCCACGCAGTTCGTGTCCTCCTCTGCTCTCTCACGTCCCAGTTTCATGTCAGAACCCGAACTGCTTGCCTACATGACCGGCACAAACGAGGACTTCGATCTCCCCCGTTGGCACACCCAACCCATGCACGACAACTTCTCTTCCTCTGCTCAGGCTGCTCAGTCCGCTGCACAGGCATCCTATCTCTACCCCCAGGGCCCTCCACCACAGGCCCCGAATCGCTTGCCTCCAATCCATCAGCCGCCATCCAGTTCGTCAAGGCAGCCCCGCATTAACCAGCTCCTCGACGAAGATCAGCAGTTTGGTATGAACTCATCCCCATACTCCGCGGGTGGCCTCGCACGAAGCCTCTCGCTTGGAGGTTCTACCAGTTCTTCGTCAAGAGGTCGTCGTCCACACCTTCAAGATGACCTAGAGGGAGCGTTCCATGTAGACGGTGACACTAGTCAGAGACACACTCCCCAGTCTCTCTATCCGCCGCCCATGGCCTTCCACGGAGCTCAGCAGGGAGGAGGGGGCAATGCAGCNGGGGGGTACGACCGCTTCAGATCCCTATCAGGATGCCTATTACACCGGTCCCAATATGCACACACCCAAGAGAAGCCAGACTCAGCACGAGTCAAGCTCGTCGCGGGCTCCACGCTCGCCTCATAGAGCACCCCAAAGCAACAACCTTCTTGACCCTTACTCGCCACAACAGTATACCTCTCCTGCATCGACCTCCTACCCTTACTCTCCAACAGCGGAGCAGAAGTCTTTCACAGGGGGCGCATACCATTCGCAAACTCACTCGCGTTCGCATTCGCAGAGCAAGGGCGAAGCGGTCTCACCACCCATTCCCTCTGCTGCGTATTCCCCACAATCGGCCGGACAACAAACCTTGTACTCAAGCGCATACCCGATGGACACGACCAGTCCTGCACCCTCGTCAAACAGCCTTTCGGCGCAGAGGCATCCTCGCCAGACATCTGTATCTCAGCCTGCGACCCCTTTGTCGTTTAGCCACGCGCCGCCGCACGGCCCAACTCAATTCTTCGCACAAGAACATCAGCCCATGGCTGTGGAGCCGCCCCCTCCGAAGCGCCGCGCTTCCGGGCTCAGACGCGTGCATGACCGTCGGGAACTACGGCCTTTGATTACCCAGCCCGTTGCACGCAGGGTGGATGGCAATGGGGTGCCGATAACGGTGCGTGTCATTATTAGATGCGCTGTGCCTCGACAGTCGCCGTGTGCTGATTCCATGCTCGCTATAGCCGCTCAAGCAGCTGACGACGAATATCGTGGAGACGTACCATATCTGCAATCCGCAGTTCAAGTACGAGTCCACCCACAACCCACGTCGGGTGCTCACGAAGCCGAGCAAGCCGGTACACAACGATGGGTACGACAACGAAGACTATGATTACATCCTCTATGTGAACGACTGGCTTGGCACGGATGACGGGCATAAGTGCGTCTATCTGTCATTTCGTCTGAGCATACGTCCGGTTACTAAGTTGACACATGTGTCAGGTACCTTATCCTGGATATCCTGGGACAGGGAACGTTTGGACAGGTGGTGAAATGTCAGAATATGAAGACGCACGAGGTAGTCGCGGTCAAAGTGGTGAAGAACAAGCCTGCGTACTTCAACCAAAGTATGATGGAGGTGACGATCCTCGAATTGGTGAGTTCTCTTCCGAACTACCCGACGCAGTTCTGTGATATTGAGCATAATCGGCAGTTGAACCAACAATGTGACCCGAATGACGAGCATCACATCCTCCGATTGCGGGACTCGTTCATCCACAAAAACCATCTGTGCCTGGTCTTCGAGCTCCTGTCATCCAACCTCTACGAGCTCATCAAGCAAAACCAATTCCAAGGACTCAGTACCCAGCTCGTCAAGGTCTTCACGGCGCAACTGCTAGACGCGCTGACAGTGCTCAAAGAAGCACGGCTCATCCATTGCGACTTGAAACCCGAAAATATCCTGCTCAAATCGTGAGTGTCCCTCCTCGTCCCTCGTGCGCCACCGTTCCTGGATATTAATACGCGACGTCTTCGTCTAGGTTGCAATCGCCCCAGATCAAGGTGATTGACTTCGGTTCTGCATGTCATGAGCGGCAGACCGTCTACACCTACATTCAATCGCGGTTCTACCGCTCGCCGGAAGTCCTTCTCGGCATTCCTTACACTGCGGCCATCGACATGTGGTCTCTCGGCTGCATCGCAGTGGAGCTGTTCTTGGGCCTGCCCCTCTTCCCCGGCACGAGCGAATACAACCAGATCACACGTATTGTGGAGATGCTCGGGTATGTCCGCCTTCTTGTCGTAGCGCTTTTGATCGGATTCTAAACATACTCGGCTGCAGGCTACCGCCGCAATACATGCTGGACATGGGCAAGCAGACGGGCCAGTTTTTCGACACTTACGTGGATCAGTTCGGGCACAAGAAGTATCGCCTGAAGAGCCTTGAGCAATACTCGCGCGAGCACAATACTAACGAGCAACCTGGGAAGCAGTACTTTAAGGCGAATTCGCTGCCCGAGATCATCCGCCAGGCACCCATGCCTGCATTCAAGTCGTCCTCGCGACAACAGCACGAGATCGAAAAGGGTAAGCAGTCCACCTTTCTTGGTCATCGAATCGTTCTGACTCATTGTGAAATGTGCAGAGATGAACAACCGTGCTGCATTCATCGACTTCGTGCAGGGCTTACTGAACATGAATCCAATCGAACGTTGGTCACCGCAACAGGCGCGGCAACATCCCTTCATCACAGGAGAGAAATGGACAGGTCCTTGGAGCGTGAGTACATCTATCATTCGACCGTAGTGCGTGGCGTTGAGAATTTGTCTAGCCACTGTCCGCCAGCACCACACCGCAGCCATCTGCCTCCACGCCGTCCACGAGTGCAAATGCCAACTCGAAACGGCCGTACGGCGGCCTGGTCCCTTCACAGCCCAAGGGAACGAGGGCGTATCAAGATGCCGCTTCGTACAACCAGCACCTCGCGCAACATCAGGCATACACCGCCCAGGCGCAAGCGGCTTCGCAGGCAGCACAGAACGTGTTCCGAAACCCGTATCTGCAACCGGCAGCCAACCAGTCTCACTCGTCTTCATATGCCGGTTCGCATGACAACACCGGGACGAACAATTACCCGCCACAACAACAGTACTCGTCCTCATCTTCGACATCGCATCGTGCGCTCACGCACCAGACCTCGCACGGACATCTGAACGTGAACACCGACGTGCCTCAGTACTCGGGACAATCGACAGCAGGCGGGTTCACCATCCCACAACACCTGAACCCAGCACCCCCGGGCCAGTCGTACTACACCGCGCGGGCACGTTCAAACACCATCCACAATGCGAACGGGATGGATAACATCCCGCCCGCTCTGGCCCGGTTGCAGCACATGAACCAGGACGTCATCGGCGGCCGCAAGGCGCTCACGCCCGTCCTGAAGCGGGACGATGCGCTCAAAGAGTGGGAGCGGAGACAGCAAGGCAAGGCTGCTGCGGCGCAGCCGTACCCCCAACTGGAATATCTACAGCAGCAGGCGGAGATCGCCGCCGCGCAGGGCTTGTCGGCTTGGGGTCACGGAGGTGCATCTGGGCGGTACCACCCCCCGACATCGGGACTCGCGCACTCGTTCCAGCCGAACGCGATGGTCGTAGACGAGGATCGCAAGGACGTCATCCTCGCGAACGCGCGGACCGCGGCGCACACCGACCCTGCGAGCAACCTCTTCATGTCCTCGTCGACGAATATCATCCCGAGCCCGCCCCAGGCGTACGCGAGCAACGCGACGACGACGGGCAACAGGTACGCCGCGACGTATGCGCAGCAGAGCGGCCAGGCGGCGACCACCCCGTTCGACGGCGTCGAGCGCCGCGGAGACCTCAGCGCGATGTACGTCCCGCTGCAGCCCGACCAGTACGGGCCATACAACTCGTCGGCCGGCGGATCCCAGAGCCAGGCTGGCGGTGGCGGTGGTGCCCCGAGGCAGGTCGCGCCCCCGCAGCAGAGCGTGCAGCCGTCGTTCTACGGTGCGGGTGCCGTGCCCGCCGGGCACGCGCTCNGGGAACAACCAGCAAAGAAATCCGTTCGTCGGTACGGACGCACAGGCGCAGGCTAGCGCCAAGGAGGCGCGGCGGAAGAGCGGGATGGAGCTGTGGACCCAGTGAGGCGCCTCAAGTTACCACCGCTGAACGCCGCGCGGCGAGCTCGCGGGCGCTGGATGAACGATAGGTTGTGCTTCTTGGTGCCTTCCGCTCCGAGAGGAGGAGGAGGAGGGCGTGGCTGGACGTTCCTGCGCTGTTTCGCATCGAGATCTTCTTGCTGGTACATACTTTTCTCCGAGACTTGCTCTTGCCCCGCGTCTGCCGTCGCCGTCGTTATACATGACTGATCATGCCATGCAAGGCCGTTCCTGTGCTTTCGCTCTCCCGCCTCCCAATCGTGCATTCACGCATACGTACACAAAGTGTAGCTTGTCCCCCCATCGCATCTCGTACCTCGTACTTGGTACCTACAGCAACAGTTACGATCCGCCCAGTGGATGTGCCGGTTCGCGTCGACGTCGCCGCCTCCTATGGACTCGTTCAATGTTCTCGTCTTTACTCTGCTTCTTCTTCTCTCTTCCTTTTCTTTCGCACCTCGCGCTCTCCCCAACCACAATGTGTACAATCGCGCAGTCATGGCTGTACTCGTCTCTCTCATCACAATTCACATCTAAGCGTTGCTCCGAGACATGCACAGAGGAGGATCTGAGGTATCGGCGCACGTTCAACTTCCAAGCAGCGGCAAGCACTGAACACTGAATTGGTATACATCTTGTGTGACCATCGGCGTCATCGATTGCGTACAAGAATGCGGTTGACGTTCTACAACAACAGTACAGATCTACTTCGTACTCTTTACAGCTCCACGTTGAACGTGTTTCCCTCACATCGAGTTGTCTATATGCGGACATTATAGCTGATCCAAGAGAGCCTCGGCCTCCCAGGCACCAGTCCAGTACCGAACTTGACAGTGGAGACGGCCTTCCTCCTCGTACGGCCGGATGAGGTCATACAGGCCGCGGTAGCGTCTGCAGAATACAACATCTTGCCTGCATCATCATCATATCACACGATTAGTACTATAACTCGCCGAACCCGCTATCATGGGGAGAGGAGATGATGCACGTACTTGCGAAGACGAAGGACAGGGCAGAAGTCGTTCGAACCGTCGCCGACGTAGACGATGCGGTCGAACTCGGGCTGATGCCTCTTCAGGAACGCCTCGAGCTCGTCACCTGCACGTAGTCGGCTTCAGTTTCTCGTCTTCCTGCGCGTGTAACCTGCAGAGGAGGGCATTACCTTTGCACATGTTGGGGCTGCAGCCGACTTTGCATTCGTGCTGTGGCCCCGATGGGTCAATCCGCCTGCGCAGCTTGAGTAGACCTGAGGGGTCCCACTCGGCGGGGTTGGTGACGATCTCGTCGAACAGGTTCTCGAGACCTTTGGACTGTGAGTGTGATTGAGCAGATGTTCACGAACGCGTTTCCAAGCTAGAACAATTACCTTCAGGATCGTGGTGATGAAGACAATGTTGGCATTGGACAGACAGAAGAACGTAGTCTTCCCTCTCGACTTGAGTGCCGAGGTACCGCGGACCATCGCAGGGTGCTGTGTAACACTTCAGATAATGTGCAGTGTTGCGCGAAGTGATATATACTGACGAAGGGCATGATACGGAGGGTATCCTCGATCTCTTCCTTTGTCCCACCGAGCTCATGCAGCTCTTTGAGGGATTGTGCGCTAATTTGGTACCGATAAGGATACTGGAGACGCGAATCGTCTATGGCGATCTCACACAAGATCGGTCCATTGGACCTCCTTCTTGAGCTCCTTCATCTTCTTGCGCAGCTTGGGGGCGAGAACCTCGAACACCCATCTATCCGAGTCCTGATCCGCGAGAGACCTAGAACGGATGAGCGCATGAGATGATGATGTCCTCGACATAAGCCTCAAATACCGACCAGTCAAAGTCGAATACAATGAGTTGACGCTCTACGGGAGGGAACGACATGTCTTCTGAGAAGTGCTCGACTTCCTACAAGGCCTTTCGGACTGCACTGAGTCGATGAAGAGTGGAATGAGTCGATGCTCGTCGTAAGTTCTACTGATCTATATATCCGAGCACAGCCTCCGAGCTTTGATTGCTTTGCCACGTGCGTGGCATTCCCGACAGCATCAACCAGTGACGGCGGCAGCAATTGTCGTCGGAGGACACCTTGAAGCAGCCCCAACGTGAGCTCCTGGACGTCCACGACGCCGAGCGCTGTTCTGTGTGCAACCAAGAGACAGGCGGTATTCGCTGAATCTCCCAGGATGAAATTCACCCCTGTATCCCCTCAACTTACACAAAGCGGAATGACATAGACCGCGGAGGTGGCGGCGAACAACATCCGGGCAAGCGCCTGCCCCAGCAGAAGACGAGCCCCTCCGCAGTGTTACTGTTAGGAGTGAACGGCGATCAACGCTCCAGGCTATCTCTGCGGGTACTCGGGCACCTTACCGGCAGAGACAAAAACGAAGTTTGGGCTATATAGCTAACAGTATGTCGGGCACCACCAACATCGTCAAGTCCCCCGACTCGGACGCGTCCAGCATGCTCACTATACCGCCTGGGCCGCGCTTCTTGCTCCAGCACCTGCACTATATCGCAATCCCCCCCGGCGTTCACTCTATTCATAACCAATGTAATCGCTCGCTTCCTCGGTCAGCCGGTCCCTATCTGGGCGGCATTGTTTCTGGCCATCGTTTCTTTCCCTGCTTTCTTCTTCGGTAATCTCACCTTGGAGGAGTTCCGTTGGCGTCGAGCGGCTGCCGCACATGGCGCGACCCTGCCCCGGATTGCGCGGAAGAGCGACATGAAGACCACAGGCGAGGCCGAAGACCGCTTCCCGCGTCAGTATCTGCCTCATGATATGGTCGATGTCCCCTACTTAACGCGTGGTGTACCTTCAGGCGACTTCCTCTTCAGACTTTGCGAGAAGTATGGCAACACTCTTTTGCTAGAAATCTTCTTCGTGAAACGGGTAATAAACCTATGCCCTGATGTTCACCATCTACCTCCGAGCTGAACTCCGTATTCTTAGTTCTTCACGACCGAGCCGGAATATATCAAGGTTCGTTCCTCATCCTCGTCCAGGCTATGGTGATGTAAACTTGAATTTGTTGTCTTAGGCTGTCCTTGCTACCGACTTCAATAGCTTTGAAAAGGGTGCGCGTTTGAGAATCCACCTCTGTACCACGCACGACCAGACAGGCTAACAATTATGCAGGCGATGGCTTCCGTAGTCAGATGAAGAGTCTGCTAGGAGTCGGGGTGTTCAATGCTGATGGTAGGTCTTCTGGCTCCTGAGTGCCTAGCAATTGAACGCGCGGCATCTCACCAACCAAACAGGTGACTTATGGAAGTAAGTGCTCAGGGGTCATACAGGGGATTGTGTATTGATGCGAGTTCTACCCAGGTTCCACCGCTCGATGGCCCGTCCCTTCTTTAGCAAGGATAGAATCAGTCACTTTGATATCTTCGACAGGTCGGGATTATCACTGTTCGCTGCGTACGTATCACTCATTCAAGGGGCTCTATACAGGCACGCTCTCGATGCTCTACAACAGATGAAGTCTCGTTTGCAGGAAGGATACGCCGTTGACTGGCAGGTACGTCGTTTGCTCTCGTAGTAACGAGCCAACTCATCAACAAATTTGCCTGGTGTTTATAGGACCTCGTCTCGCGCTTCACGCTCGACTCCGCGACCGAATTCCTTTTCGGCAAAGACGTCCGTTCACTAGCCACGGGCCTACCCTACCCGCCGACCTCCGAAATTGCACGCAGGCAGACGACCAAGCCTGACGCGGACGAATTCGCGTCCACCTTCTTGGAGGCCCAGATCGCCTCCTCCAAGCGCGGTCGGTTCCAGCAGGCTTGGGGTCTGCGGGAGTTCTGGCAAGATAGGGTCCAGGCAAAGAAGGCGGCGATCGACAAGTTCATTAACCCTATCCTGGTCGACGCTTTGCGCAAGAAGGCCGAGAAGGGCCCGGAGAGCGATACAAAGGTCTCGGAGGACGACACCCTCCTGAGTCAGCTGCTCAAAGTGACGGACGGTACGTCCTAATCACGAACCGATGCTCAACGCTGCCGCGACTAAGACAGAGCACCGCTAGACTACAACATTATCCACGATGAGACGCTCAATATCTTGCTTGCGGGTCGTGACACCACGGCGTGCACACTGACCTTCGCTGTCTACCGGCTTGCCGAGCACCCTGACGTTCTGCAGCGCCTCCGCGAGGAGATCCTCAGCGTCGTCGGGCCTACTCGTCGGCCTACCTATGACGACATCCGCAACATGAAGTACCTGAGGGCGGTTATCAACGAGACGCTGCGTTTGTATCCTCCGGTGTAAGTTCAATCTCGGTAGACTTCTCCTGCGTATCCCCCGATTGTCTGACGCTCTCTGGTGCATTGCAGCCCCGTAAACATCCGGTAGGTAATTCACCTACATACGAGGTTTCGTAGACTAATCATCCTGCTACGAAGTTGTGCCGTCAAGGACACTGTGTTGCAGCCCAAGACACCTGGAGAAAAGCCCATCTTCCTACCGAATGGCATGAGGTAGGGACAAGTGACTACTTCACTGCTATAAACACTAATGCGACCAATGGGGTGCAGGGTGATCTACTCAGTTTTCATGATGCACCGCCGGAAGGATCTGTGGGGCCCGGACGGTCAGTGAAACTGCACGAACCTCTTTCGTTGCAACCCTTCTGCTGACGCCTGAGCCACCTGCGGTCGGTACAGCTTTGAAATTCGACCCGGACCGCTTCCTCGACGAGCGCGTGCAGAAGTATCTCACCCCGAACCCGTTCATCTTCCTCCCCTTCAACGCCGGCCCGCGCATCTGCCTCGGTCAACAGGTGAGCCTTCACCTCAGCCCCTACTTACGCCGTGACACAGAGAGTCTGACCCCCCTTGGGGGCAACTTGAATAGTTCGCGTACAACGAGGCGTCGTTCATGCTCGTCCGCCTACTCCAGCAGTTCTCCGCGATCACGTTCGTCCCGGAGGTCGCTCCCGAGTCGGTTCCGCCTCCCGGCTACGCGGATTCCCCTGGCTCGGACGGTTCGGACAGGGTTTGGATTGGGACCCACCTAACTATGTATGCGAAGGTGCGTAGCGTTAGCGTTGTTGTCTCGCGCGCAACATGATTGAGCTGATCGCGGGCACCTGTAGGGCGGCCTTTGGGTGAAGATGACCGAGACGCAAAATGAGTAGAGGTCTCGCGACAGTGGGCGACGTGAAACAGGGAACTCGTTGGATGAAGCAGTAGGGCCCGCTAATGGATCGGTTGCGAAGTTGAACATGGTGGTTCCATGCTGAACTATGCATGGGGGTATTGGGTCACGCCCAAAGCGAGAACCGAGTCGTATATAGTCCGGGTCGGCGGTATCTACAGCGATGTGCGTATATATGATCGGGGAATGGCCATCACCTACAAGATAGCTTCCGGACTCCGGAGTTCCGGGTATCTTCGCCACGGCCGTCCCCTGCCAGTGGGGCCCGGACAAGACGGTTGACGTGCAGCTGCATGAGGGGATCCTCTCGTAGACCCCTGGATGGCCTGAGTTGGAAGTTTGCAGGAGGATTGTCTCGGTAGCCGTCTAAGCATCAACGGTGAGTAGCATTGAGGACATAATGGTATAGTGTCCCGAGCTGCACCTGGTAATCCATTGAGTCTTCAAATTCATCGAGTTCCATCTGAGCGCAAAAGTCACAGATTATAAGCTGCGACTAATGCGACTAAGCGCTGGTATGGCTTACCTAACCTTTTAGCCGTGCAAGGGAGAGGGACGCCTGTGCCATGCCTTCCATCGTCTGCTCCGCTCAGGCGTCCTACAAAAAGCTCCCTGGTCTCCTCGAACTCACAGACACCCATCTCCAATGGACGAAAGCAGGAGATAAGGCACCGTCTGTAAAGGTCGCTCATAGCGAGGCTGCGTGTAAGTGGAGAAACACGTCTCGCGACGCGACGCTGACCCCAGTGGCACGAACGCGAAGCCCTCTCTCGCAGCAAGGTAGGAGCTGCACAAGTAAGGCTCAAAGTCGGCCTGGTCAGCGATGAGGCCGGTCACAACTTCACGTTCACCTCACCGCAAGCCGTCGCGCTAGCGGAACGCGAGAAGTTCGAAGCGGAGCTCACGAACATCATCGCGCGGAACCGCGCTGCTGCCCCTCAGCAGCCACCGGGGCCCACAGTCGCAGCTGCAACTCCTGCTCCTTCAACTCCCGTTACACCAAGACCTCCTCATGTTGGCACACCAGCTCGACCTACCCCTCAGTTATCTCGTGCCCCCACGTCGCGGGCGGCGTCTGTAGCGAGTGAATCTCGTGGCCCAGGGACACCAGTGAACGATCCTGTCCATGACTTCAGATTACGCAAGAAGGTCCTTCTGAGCAACCCTGAGCTCGCTCAGCTTCATCGGGAGTTGGTTATGGGTGGCCACATCTCCGAAAATGAGTTCTGGGAAGGCCGAGAAGTGAATACGCAGTCTTTCGCGGTCGGACTTCCTTTTCTGATACATTGCCCAAGCACTTGCTATTAGCTCAAGCAGCCGCTGAGAGTCAGAAGCGCGGCAAACCCGGCCAGCTCGTCGACCCTCGTCCTCAATCGGTAGATGGCGAAGTGAAGATTGTCATCACGCCACAGCTCGTACATGACATCTTTGAGGAGTTTCCCATTGTGGCCAAAGCATACAATGACAATGTGCCGAGCAAGGTAGAGTCTGTCATTGGCCTTGTAACCCACATCTCGGTTGACAGTGGTGCAGTTGTCGGAAGCAGAATTCTGGAGTCGATACTTCCAGTCGAAGCTGTTCAACTCTCACCGCGCGTCGATTCGTTCCTCTGCTGCTCAGCACGTTGTGAAGGACGACCCTATTTTCGACAAGTACCTTGAGAAAGAAGACGATGGTGAGTACTTGCGGTATGAACTTGCATCAGAGCGCTACAATTGAGTATGTATGTAGACCTTGAACCTCGGCGACTACGAGAGGAAAGGGTCGACACCTTCATAGATCTTGGCGCCACTTCTGTGGATCATGAAGAGGTTTGCGAAGCGTCTGTCATCCCTGCGATACGCATGTCTCACCTCGTACACCTTAGACGGGCAACGAGAAGGATATCACCATGCAAGCTGGGAAACAGCGAGCCGTACTGCCACTCATTCGCAAATTCAACGAGCATTCAACACGATTATTGGATACCGCACTGTGAGTGTATCATCACGCAGAAGCCTGGATATATGCTCACAAGAATACCAGAGGTGGTCCGGCAGCGAAGCGCAGACGGACAGATAGCGGTGATGAGGTAAGGAGTTTCACCGAACTCTCCAATGTGGATCCTGACTGGCCGAATTGTAGCGTCTTGCGCAATTGGACTTGGAGGACCTGCACGACAATCAATCATCTGCAGGCATCCTGTTGGACATGCAAGACAGACAGCGCTATTTCGATGGCAGAGCGGCGAGCACGGCCGACGGCGGGGATGCAGGTCCAGTGCGTGATCATCACATGCATGTCGTTCGTGGCACTGACTGGCGGTATCATACAGAGGGTTGACTTCCGGGAAGCATTACGGCAGGCCAGATCAAGTACTCAGGGCTGGTCTGCAAATCTCTCCCAGGTGTGTGCACTCGAAGCAGTGTTTGCAGTTGGATCATTGATAATGATATGCAACAATAGCTCAGAATCGACAAGAAAGCTGGGGATGGGGCGCTGGTTAGCATGACGCAGAATGTCGCGACAAGGCTAGACGTGAAGTCGCGGAAACGTGCGTCTCCTTTGCTCCTTTTCCTACGTGAGAGCATGGCGCCAATCTCGCTACGTAGACGACATCCCAGAAAGCCTCTTCCGTCAAATGACGACATGTCAAACAGCCGCAAACGAGTTTCTCAGACAGTTCTGGCTCGCGATATACCCGCCTCCGACCGAGTCTCAGACACTTGCCGCAGCAACACCCGCACAGAAGGCTGCGAAAGCCGCGAAGATGATCGGGTACCTAGGCAAGACGCACGAGAAAGTCGAGGCACTCGTTCGCGCAGCGCATCAGGAGGGCGTCGATCCCGCGCGGGTCAAAGTGGTGCGTACTCACTTAGTCTCTGCTCTGCGCCACATTGGCGCTTGTGTGCGCCTCCGAGAGATTGACTGAACTATGTTTAGGCTATGAAACCCGTTCTGGATGCGGTCGACAAGGCTCTGGAGTACTGGCGGACAAAGAACGCCAAGGGCCCTCGATGAAACGCGTTATCGGCTTTGGCATGGAACACACCAGAGCGTACGGCTCACGGACTCATCTGCACATTACAATCGACATTATGATATTGGTAGCTCATTCTGCCTTTGCAGCAGTAATACAGGCAGTCAGGCGTGCAATCCCACAGCAGAGCGCTTTCGTGACTCTGCTACCTACCTCTGGAACCTGTGCACTTCCCGCTGGTATTGTCTGCTGATGCTGTGCCCAACATGGGCTATCACCTCAAGGCACCCGCTGTGCTATTGACAGACTTGAGCGCCTCGCTCGCAGTGCTTTGCGATGTCAAATGTGGACGAGAAATCGCCGCTCTGACCTTGCTCTACCCCGTGTGCAGATAGAAGGGGCCGACCTAGACCGTTCGCACGTACGCCCACAATCGATCGTGCCCTCGAGTACGCTTCGAGAAGCAGCATGCACAGGGAATTTGCAAGGACATCGCACTGCGAGCCGTGCCTCTGCCTCATGCCTGATAATCATCCGGCGGGAGCTACACCTGACCTGCGACGCTCCCAATTGTCCTGATGTTGCGACGGCGGCAATCCGTGCAGTACGGGTTCATGGCACTGCGTGGCCGCATTTGGTAGGCGATGTGGTTCAACACCTCGTGCACCCCTTCGTACTTCCCATCACGGTCTATCCATATCAATGCTCTCCTGGTCGATGGGAAAACCCGCCGTACGATGAGCGGTGCCGTTATCCCGCACCGTGAGATCGTCGCATCCGCGGATGGGTAGGCGATGTCACTGTTGCACTGCAGGTGTGTACTAGTGGACCACCTTGCGACGTTCATGACGCCTGATGTGCCCAAACTCAATCACTTCGTTGCGGCCCTTGCAGGATAGGACCGTATATTATGCCAGGCCGACGTCTCTGTGCAATTGGTCATCGCCCACGTCTCAGCTTCTCGTAGGTTTCCGGCCAGACAGCGTCTCGCAATGACCGTGCAACCTTCAGGTGCGGTCTCCTGTGCTTCCCCGTATGGCCAATGTTCTGACGAAGTTGTGCGGCATAGGGGAAACGAGCGCGCGTCCGGTTGTATCTCCTACGCACAACCGCGTTCTTTCGGATAGCAGCGTCACCATCGAGCATGTTATCTCGCCGAACCGGTTCCAAGACTCCTTGACAGAGATGGTCGCTTCCCCACTACCGTACACAGGGCTCCGCTCTCCAAGGGAGCTCGATGAGAAGGGCGACCTTAAGGCCGAAACAACAGCAATCGTGGACGAACCCGAGCCGGTTGGGTGGAGGGCCTCACCTACGTGGATCAAGCTGACCTTGCAGTACGACCTCGCATACCACTACTTGAAGCAGCGTTGGGGGTTTTTCTGCGCCTTCCTCCTCGTGGGTATCGTCTGCTGTAGCATCGCGATCGGTTGGCGGTTCCGCCTGAAGACGTTCAACATCGCCGATCCAGACAGCGTTCACGACTCCATTGTACGTTTTCTCGAGCTACTCCATCGGTCAAATCATGTTGATACCTTCGCTCGCTCGTGTAGGTGCAGTTGTCAGCGAACCTGGTGGACGTTGACCCTTCTGGACAGGAAATGATCCTGGATTGGAATATCGACTACGAATGCGAGCCCATCGGTTGTCCTGATGTTAACATCTACTTTGACGCGTACGCCTCTCCTCGTCCTTTGAGTAACCGCCGCGTTTACTGACGCAGTATGCTACAGGAATACCTTGCGTTCGGATTCGTCGGGTTCGACAATAGCAAGCAACGTTAAGCCTGACCCCATCTTCATGATCAACGGCGGCAACGTCCTCGCTATGAGAAACAACACCGACCGACGGCCGAGCGCGCTGACGTTCCGGACTGATGTCGCTATCACCAATGCCCCCACACATCGCACACTACAGTCTTACCCTTATGACAAGTGAGTACAAGGCTCTGGGTGGGACACCGAGTATTGAACGTTGTGGATCCAGATACGTGACACAGCTGGTGTTCTTTGCGGAGGAAGTCGCTACCAACGATTCGGTCAGCATCGCCATTGTCAAGACCACAGGGATAGCGGTGTAAGTTCTATCCTGTACCTCTTGCTTGTATCCGATCTCACACCATGTCACGTTGAACAGCGGCTTCAATGTGCAGCTGCAAAATATCACCGACACCCGCGACAACTTCGGCACGGTCATCAAGAACATCGAGGTCACACGCGGCCCAGTCGTCAGGTTATACGCAATCTTCATCGTCCTCGTAGTTTGTGAGTGCACCATCAATGGATTTTCGGCGAAAGTGGCTCATTCGAACGGTGGGACGATGCAGGGCTCGTGACCTTGACGTTCATGGCGACCTGCGTCATGAACGTGTTCTTCGGAAAGGGCATCTCGTCCGGTGTGCTCGTTCTACCGGTGGGCACCCTCTTCGCTTTCACCCAGCTACGCGGCACTCTGCCGGGCGCACCTGAAGGCTTCGGTACGATTATCTGTCACTTAATGATCCGGTTCAGCAACTCACGCAAATATGCCTTTCAGGTGCTGTCATCGACTTCGTCGGCCTGCTGCCTTGTCTCGCCATCCTCACCTTCTGCGTACGTCGCCGTTCGCTGCTCCGTATATGAGCGATGCGCTGACGGTCTCTGGCATCCAGTCGATCTTCATGACCGCTGTCTTCCTCCTCCGAGACCCTGAGCGGGACATACCCCGCTGGCACTGGAAGCAGCCCGGAGAAGGCCGCCGCAGGAACACTGGCTACAGCGTCTGAAAACTCGCCCCTGCGCCCCTGCACTCAACATACTCACGCTACTCACGAATTGCACGAACACGCGACCGACTGAGAACACATCTTTGTCGGCATTTAACTATTGGTTCCGTTGAACGTTGAACGCTGGCCGCCGTCGAGGCTATGTACACTGGCTATGTGCAATTGTACCGGCTAACCTATTGTGCTGTGGATCGCGGCCGTCCTGACTGACGTTATTTAAGATCGTACAACGTACTCCGTAGAACGAGCGCATTGTAATGTAGATTGATGTCTTGATGTAACGTTAATGATCCTACACTGGTTCTCCGTGCCCGCCGCGGTCTAGTAGTGAGACAATAGGGGAAAGCTTTGGGATTTAGAAGCATATATTACCTATACCTACGAAGAGTCCGGTAACATCACTAAACCAAAGCAAGGTCCATGTAGAAGCTAACCGCCATACGGGCGAGGCTGGCGTTCTAAATGTGATCCTGACGCCGTCGCGCACTCGTACAGCGTGAACACCGTCACCAGATGTAGCGATATCGCGTAGAAGATGAACGCAGTCCGTGTTCTCCGGTTGCCCAGTATTGCACGGGTGAGCACGAGCACGCCCCGCTCGAGGACGTTCAGTGACTCGTACGCTCGAGTAGCCTCCTGTGATAGACCAATTAATTAATGGGTGCTTCTTAATGAATATGGAGTAGATACGTACCCTGCCACGGAACGCTTGGAAGGGATTCATCGCTTCCTCGCTGTATGTGCAACTCGTGATCAGGACGCCGCACAGACAGACACGCCATGATGACTACGCACTATCTTGCTCGGTACTTGCTCATATCATCGGACCTACCAGCGGAGTTGGATGGCAGAGGGTCAAGCGTCGAGGGCCGCGTCGCAGAGTCCTCACGGTAGCTCTGCATATAGCGGACCTTCTCGTACAACTTCAGGTTGTCCGCTTGCAGGCTCTTGACTTCCGCCCGCAGTTCGGAGATGATGTTGAACTGTTTACGAAGTTCCTGGAATATTCACGTTAAGGACGATGAAAGACTGTAGAAGTGTCTGAGACAGAACGACGTACATCTTCGAGCTCGGCATTCCGTTGCCTGAACCGGTCTCGCTGCGCGGTCACAATAGGGAGGATAGAGGTATCGGCTGAGGGCGCGAAGGGTATAGGGGTGTTCCTGGCTGGGGAATCCTGTCAAACCACCCGATTAAGCTCTCGCCCTACCGACTTATAGAACAATGAAACGTACACTAGTCTTCTTCCCCAACTCGGCTAGCACATCAACTGGCGTCGATGTTCCTGGCGAAGGGTTGACGCCGTTTTGACCAGCATCACCTTTACGTTGGTCCATCTGCAGCAAGTCCGTCTCCAACTTCTCATTCAGCGCCCGCTGCTTCTCAAGTTCGGACTCGGTGGCAGCGAGTTGTGATTGCACGGACTGAAGTGCGGTCTCCAACTCGGCATGAAGGATCTAGGCAACACATATCAGAAGGGTACGTCAGCAGCGCAGCGTCAAACGGCATACACACCCTGAACTTGGTGAGCTCCTCGAGTATGCGCTTGTTCTTGGTAGCGAGCAGAACCTCGAGGGGCTTCCCTTGCTGTGCGTTGGCCTTCTCTGCGTTTGGATCAGGCAGTTGCAACCCGAGTGCGTCGCCGTTAAGCGTTACGTCGTCGGCGTCCTCGTCGCCCTCCAGTCCTGCAAACTCGACATACTATGTGCACCGTCAGTCAACGCCAATGCGCGATACGGGCTCACATAGGCTGACCTTCATGATCTCCAGCTCACGTTTGATCTCGTCATAGTCCGAGTATTGCTTCAGCTTAGATCGCAACTGGTCGACCTCAGCAGACTAGACCCGGTCTCGGTAAGAGTCCAGATCAATAACCTGGGGCAAACAGAATCGCACCTTCTTCTGTACTTCCTTACCGAGTTCGTCGACTTTCTTGGCAGCAGCCGCCTGAGCCTCCTCGGTCGCCCGCTTCTGCGCTTCAAGAGCTTGAGAGAGACGGTCGGTCTCAGATTCGAGGTCAGCAATCTTGCTCTCGTACTCTTTGATACTGTCCAGGATAGATCAGTATGGCCGGGTTTGAGAGGCGAGCGAATATCAATGTACCGTTCCGCGCCTTCATGGCCACTCTTGATGGCTTCAATCTCAGCACGCAGAAGTTCCTGGTTACGCTCGCATTAGTTCTGTCTCAAGGGAAGGCACGACAATTTGAACAAACATTACGACGTTCAACAGTAGCGACGCGACTGTTGGCGTGTTCTAGGTCGGCTACCATCATGTCCAGTTCAGCGAGCTTGGCGACAACTTCTTGGTCTGTACAACATCTGTCAATTCGTACATGGGAAGTCGCCTCACAAGTGACTCCTTACCTTGCCGTTGTGTATGGTCGAGCAGTTTGGCCTGGTTTGATTCATGAGACATTCGGAGGTCGCGGAGCTGGTTCTTTGTGAGTGCGAGCTGCCGCTGCAAGTCCTGTTCGCTATGAGCTGGCATGAGCTTCTTTATGTGATTGCAGCAGCGAAGTAACCTACCGCTCCTCATAGTTCCGCATCTTCTCATCGTATGTCGCGTTCAGCTCGTTCTCCTTCTGAGTGACCTTCTCTTGAATCAGGTCCTCCATCTGGCGTTTTCAATGAGCACTTGAATTATACGATATGCCGCAATAAGTAGTCACCTTCTGCTCGAGCTGTTCCACCCGTGCATCCGCCTTCTTCTTTGCGCTCTCGAGGGAAGATACTTCGTTCAACCGCTTCCGCAGGTCCGCATTCTCCTCACGAGTACGTTGAAGTTCCTGCTCGAGCTCACGTGCCTCGGCGACCTTCACGGTCTGATCCTGTGTTTCTCCCTCAGCCTCTTCCCTGGAATAAGTAGCATACTGCACACACCACGGCAGCCTCTAGCAGAGGGTATGGGTCGGGTGCCTCAGCAAGCACCTTGTAGACGCTGAGGAAGGCATTCTCTGCGGTCTTGGCTCGCTTTGTCAGGTTGTCGATCTCGGTCTGGTATGCTGCCGGTATTAACCGTCAATTAGCACGAGGACTTCTGGATAGGCTGCCTGTATCATACACTTAAGTAGTGTCTTGAACGCAGTAAGCTTCTCTTCGTCTGGTATCTTCTTGAATTCTGCCACATTGCATGGAATGAATTGGACAGTCGACAAGACCACNGGGGAAACTAACCCTTGGTACGGTCCGCAAGTGCTTTGCGTCCCACCACACTCTCCTTCTGGTTCTCTACAATCTCAATGCCCTGAGCGTCTAGAGTCTTTTGGAGTTCAGACAAATTAATGTCTGCAGCTCATAATGAGTACCGCGGCGGAACCATATCGGATAGTGCGCACCCTTCCATGTAGCGAGAGCACCGGAGAAGTTCTGTTCAGGAACGGCCATACTAGCAATGCAAGTCTCGACGAAGTTGGCCTATGTTGCCAGCAGATCAACACCAGTTGTATGAGAGAGACCCGCTCCAAGCCAGACGGTGCAAGAAACAGAAAGCTGTGATATAGACGTGATAGTAGTATATGGACAGACGTGAACACGGTGGCAAGCTGCCGCTGAGCGCGTTCTCGTCCATGACGCCCTCTCTCGAATCCGGCAGGTCGTTCCCACTAGCGACGCAAAGTCGGCCTGGGCGTCTGTCTGCGAGGACTTGTGCACTTGTCCGACAGCGAGCTCGGTCTCCCTCGTCCTCTGTCTCCCTTTCTCGCGCTCTCGTCTCCGGTGCTGTCCGTGGCACCATGAACATCGCCAAGCAGGTCGCCGGGGGCGCTCTGCGCTTCAGGGCGTACGCGACTGCGGCGTACGTCCCGCCAGCTTCTCTCGAGGGCATGCAGCGCGCCCGGCCTCCTCCGTCCAAGCCCAAGCCAGAATCTCCGTCGTTCTACACCGGCCGGGCAAACTACTTCGATCAGCTCCTCGCTCTTGAGAAGGCGGCGAAGCAGACCCGGACAGCACTGCAGGAACTGCAGATCCTCCCTCTGCCGCGCTTCGCTCAGCAAAACCTCCCCCCCTCTCCGGGGTGTGTGGAAGAACAAGGAGGACCTCGCAGAACTTCTGGAGGTCGGCCTGAACACCTCAAGATACCGCCGGTTTATCGGCCAGCTCAACCAGCTGAACGAATACCGCAGACTCGCGGAGGTGGCAGGCCACATGGAGCTTGCAGGGCGCATCCAGCGCGTGCTGGACATGTTCGAGAGGGAGAACAAGGATGCCATTCTCGCGCAGGGAAAGCGGAAGCCGGTCAAGTTCGACGAGTTTGGGCGGTCGTACACCATTGGTAGGAGGAAGGAGAGCACGGCGCGTGTCTGGGTCATTAAAGCCAAGGAGGCTGCCTCTTCATCCACCGCTGCTGCAGGTCAGGGCGAAGCCCAGCCGTCCCAAGATGCGCCCGCGGTAGGCATTCCAGGCTTCACTCGTGGGCCTCTATCCATGGCCCCTACACCCATTAAGGTGCCTACGACCAACATCCTCGTGAACAACATCCCGCTCGTGGAGTACTTGTCAGTGCATCATTAACTCAGGCTCTTTCTACCTGCGTCCGTTCTAAGTCTTTGGTGCAGCCCTCACCTCAGCGATCGCGAACGCATCGTGCGCCCGTTCCGTATCGCTGGTCTCCTTGGAGCATACAATGTTTTCGCCCTCGTCCGTGGCGGCGGCAGCACTGGACAGAGTGGTGCGCTTGCTCTTGGCATTGCGAAGGCTCTTGCAGCACACGTCCCTGAAGTAGAGCCTCTACTTCGCAAAGGTACGCTGCACCTGCAAATAACGCTAGCTGAACCTACGTGCTCATGCGTGTCATTTCTACCAAAGCGAAAATGCTCAAGCGCGATCCTCGTATGGTTGAGCGTAAGAAGACCGGTCGGGCCAAGTCCCGCAAGGCGGTATGTCTTCATTCTCGCGTGGACACGACAATGATAGCTCATCCATACTTTTCGATAGTACACTTGGGTCAAGCGTTAGACAGGGACTTATTGGTCTCTTGGGGGCTTTCTACTACTGCTACTTACACTTTCGATGTATATCGGCCTAATACACACGCATACACCCTCTTCTTACTTCGAGCAAGATCGGCGCGCATTCCAACGAATAGAACTGAAACTGAGAATATTCCGTGTAGACATACTTATAGGCCAGGACGAAAAATGAACGTCGAACATTGACGCATTGCCCACACTCGCCTACATTCCACAGGGTAGTCGTTGACGATGATGTACCGGAAAAAACATATCGATTATCAAGAGTCTACGTTACACACACAACAGAGGCGACACAAATGACAAGCCAATACACGCGAAGGAACCCGTCTTGGAGCGAAATCTAATGGAATAGTTCAGGTCAGCATTTGGTTATAAGGAGTCGAACCAACAGCAAAGCAGAAGGTATGTGTGATCAGCATTGCAGAAGTTGAGTCATCAACTGGTCCGAGGACCATTAGACTGTTGAGCTTGATAATGTGATAGGTTGTTCATCATGAAAGGAGAAGGATGGAGGATACGCCCATGCCAGAAGTGCAAGACGCGAGTATGAATGAATGAATGAAAGAGGTACGGTACTCACCAGATACATGCAAATTGCAATCTGTACCAAGTTCAAACGTCGTACTGAGTATACTGGCCGACGACAACTCAACACAGAAACGACAAAGAGGCGGAAGAGGATGAGTGCAAGACGATGGACGCGCCGTCTGCAAATTTATGCCCTCCAGGCTTGTTCCCACGGTACGGCATCCTCCGGACGTCCCAATTTGGCAAGTGCTCGTTCGGCGTTCCTAGTGGCACCCAACTTCAAGCCCTCGCTGCGGCCTCTAACGAATCTCCTGAAGGCGTAACGCATGCATACTTACATTCTTCAGCAGCGCAGACCATGTAGAGAGAAGGGAACGTCAAGTATGTCTAAGTCGTTGTGTCTCTCTAGGTCCTTGGACACGTCGCACGGCAAATAGCAGTATGTGAGATGAGGTCGAGGATTCGTGCTAAACAGTTATACTCTGAATAGAGGAGCAAAGAAGCGCAGAAAACAATAAGGTAGGTACACAAACAAGTATCCACAGCAAAAACAGCATGTCCCTGGAAACAGCCCCGGTTACTGGAAGTACAGCTGCTGCACTTCGCCCTGAGAGAAAGGAAGGTTGCACGCCGGGCACTTGCGTTGTCGCGTCGTTATTCGCGCCTCGACGCATGACTTGCAGAATGCTGCCAAACGAAGTGTCGTCAGATCAAGCTATTGTGTACAGGTCACGAAAAGGAGCTCACAATGCATGCACTTCGTAATGACGGTGTTGCGCAGGTTCATCTTGCAAGTCGAACACTTCAGCAAGCTCTGCACGAAACGTGAGCGTCCCACGTCTTGCGTTCTGGCAAGGAAGACTTACCATGCACTTGTCGACTTCGCTCTGAAGCTCTGCCTCTCTCGCATTGGAGCTTGAAGAGCCAGACATGGACTTGTACTTGGTTGCTTGCTTCTCGACGTCCCTCTTGGCCTTGAGGAGACTTTCCTCGAGTTTCCTCAACTCCGCACGCTTCTTGTCTAGCGCTGCTGAGTGTTCCTGGAAAGCAGTGCGAGTCTATCGATACGTAAGCACCTCTGTGCTGCCTGGGGACATCTGAAAGACGCACCTCCTCCAAGCTCTTACGCTCTCCGTAGAAGCGCGTACGCCACTCATGATTGTCGGCTTGCAGAGCTTTCGCCTCTTCCTTCAAAGCGTCCATGGCTTTCCTGGACAAAGATATCTCCCTCTCCAAATCATGCTGGTCTGCTGTGAGTATTCAAATTATACGCCGACTGGACGTCTAAGAGACATACAACTCTAGTGTTCAACGCCTTCTCGCTTGCCGCTAGCTTATCGAGCGCCTTGCCAGCTTTGTCCAGATTGCGCACGAGATTCTTGCGTTCGTTGTCGATGGCCTCCTTGTCGCGAACCGCTGCGTAAAATTTGTTGTCTGCTTTAGCACGCTGTGTGTGCGTGGGAGCTGAGTAGGCGGCGAAGTGACAACCAAGAGAACCTTACCTCCACGCCTGCCTTCTGTACACGTTCTTCCAGAGCAGACAAGTCGTAGACCTTGCTGTTGACCTGGCGGTCCAGATTCTCCCACGCTGCAGAGATTTTATCCAACTCAGCGAACAGCGCGGACTCAGCCTGTTAAATTGTGAGCACCACTAGTCGAAAATGCACAGAAATGTGATCATATACCTGCTCTCGCTGCTTGTCCTGAAGCTGTAGCTTGTCGATCTCGACTTGCTTGCGCTGCAGCTGTTCAGAGAGTTGCGCAGTCTCTGGCGGCATCGTAGAGGCGTCCCCATACACCGTCTGGTACTTCTCCAGTTGTTTGCTGAGCTGATCCACCTGCTGCCTCAACTCGGCTTCGTTTCGAGAAAGCTTCGCAATATCAGCGCGTTCACCGTCCAGAGCGGCAAGCGCTTTCTCCAAAGATGAGGCTCGCGCCTCGGCATCACTGAGTTTATGCGGTTAGTCGGGGAGGAAAGGGTGAGGTGACGTCGAGACCACTTACGAGACTCTGCGCTTCAGATCCTCTACGTACGAAGGCCCTTCAGAACTACTTGACCACAAGAATGCAACGAGGTCCTCGTCCCCAGCGTTAGCAGCTAATCGACTCTTCAGCCGTTTGCTCTCTGATTCCAAGACGGCGATACGCTCCTAAAGTATATGTAAGTAACGGACCTAGCTGGCTGGCTGGTGTTTAAATACGTACCGCACGAGCTTCTGCTAGCGTCTTGAATTCGGCTAAAGATGTCATCTTCGCGGAATCCTTCGCCCGCCGCTCGTTCAGTTCAGCATGGTACTGATCTCGCTGCTCGCGTATGCGCGCGAGTTCGGAGTCTCGCTTGCTGATCATAGCCTTCAGCTCTTGCATGGCTGTATCATTACCAGCCTATTCAACAGATGAGACCAAACGCATGCGCACTCTGATATACCCAACACATACTTTGACGCTCTCCTGCCACTGCTGATGAGTGGCCTGCAGCTGTTGGAGCTCGTCCTTGAGCTTCGCTATTTCGATTGCAGCCTCTCTGCTAGCGTGTTCTGATCTGGATGCCTTCTCAATGAGGATCTTGTAATGTGTAGACTCTCGGACAACTTCCTCGGGAAGCGCTGCTAGCTAGATCGTCCATGAGCATGAGCAGCATTAACATGCCTATGACCAACAGACTCACCTGGAGACGTAGTACCTGCAACTGTTCCCGCTGTTGTGCATTCTCGCGAGATAACTCGTCGATCTTCTCCTCTCGCAAGGCAGCAAGCTTTCGCCAATCGTCGGCATCCGGGGGAAGATGAAGCCCGTTCTTGATGGACTGTGGCTGCAGACAGAACGCCAAATGCGGACATGAACGTGAGTACGTTCCTATGCGAAACAGGGTACTCGACGTACTTGAGGCGAGGATGCGTCCTCAGCAGGTGAAGCTTCTGCTGGATCTTCCTGCACCTTGGTGGCATTGGGATTCAAAGACTTGCTCTGCAACCGGTCTGCTCGTTTCTCGGCTGCTACAAGCTCCTCGCGTAGTTGCTGGTTCCGGGTCTCTGTGTCTCTGAGCCTGGCCCGTACTAGAGATAGCTCTGAACGCAACACGGAGCTCTGTGGCAAACTTAAGTCAAGGATATCCAAGACCAACTATGGTACATACCTCGGCTTCCGCTTCCTGACACCGCTTCACAATCTGGTCGCCCGATGGTCCTGCCTGGCTCTGAGCGCGCAAATTCACAAAGGCTTTGACGATATCTGCGGTAGCTTGCATCTTGTCTTTGAGAGCATTAACATATTCAGGTTCTGCTTCAGACGAGACGTGCACAGTCAGGTCGCGGATGCCTATACGCAGATTTACGGAATTAGCACCCCCTACCCATAGTTGAACAGGAACTCGCCTTCGGACTCTTTCTCCACCGCAGGTAGGTCTTCCGGCCTCACAAGGGAGCGTATCGTGCCAATGAGCTGCACCAGACTAATTGAATACTTGTCACGATATGACAATGTTCCCACATACCTGCGTCCAACAGGCTTCCAGCGCCGCAAGCCCTGCTTCACACTGTGTTCGCCGTCGCTCCAGCTCTGCAACGCGTGCCTGGCTCCTCTCCGCCTCCCTCGAATAGTGCTTCATCCGCCTGTAGATAGCCTCCTTCCGGAATAGCTACACACAAATTGAGTACAATGATTACATGCATCCGGAGACCAGGTACAGCACCTCAACGTGGTCGCTGTCCTTGGGCTCATCGCTATGGGACGCCGTTCCATTAGGATGACTTGGCGAGGCACGGTCGTCCGAAACCGCTCGTTTCTTCGGCCGCGAGGGCTCGCCATCGTCAACATGTGGTCTCTTCCTTGACTCCATGGCTCTCCGTGTGTTGGTTGAAGCGTTGTGGGAAGGTACGACGCTAGCCACAGCGAGCTTGAGAAGGAAGTCGACGACAAGAGGACGCCCGAACCATTCGAACTCCGCAAAATGTTTGGACGAGCTTTGTAAGCGCCGGCCGTTGCGCGTCCCTTCAGACCTCTTCAGACTGCCGCCTCGACGTCCGCGACCCTGCGTATCCTCCGCAATATCTTCTTTCTACACGGGTGGCATGCAAAAGGGATATTGAATCTCGACAAGCCTACTCCTGGTGGCCGTTGCGGGCTCGGTGAGTCAGTTGATCCTGTGACCTGTCTACGGTCTACCTGAACGCTAGCGCCTGGCCGGAGACAACCATCCATGATGAAATGAGGTACGTCTTTGTCTAGCGTGCACCCCAAGACACACGGAAGGCAAAATGAACATTTGGCCTCCATGAAAGCAGACTTACAGTGCGTCTGATTTGTATCCAACGATGATCTCGATTGTGTGAGTCTGCCTACAGATTGGCACGCCACCAAAGCGATTCGTGAGCATGACACTCAGTGTGTGTTGCGGTGTTTCGAGTCGGAGTTGGCGATGATTGCCTCAACCATGAGAGAATGTTTGTTGCACACCAAACAGTATGATGTGATTGATTCTCAGTAGGCGTACTCACCCTACGTATCCATTTGTGAAGTCCTGACGTCCTGGTGCGACGTCGAACGTTTGCGCTTTGCGTTCGTCCATAACGCATCGCTCCATTCAACGGATAGGAAAGATACGCATAATAGGAAACCGGTCTCAATCGTCAACTTCAAGCCTGCAACAGGTGCTTGCCTTTGAGTAGCCACAGGCGTGAGATTTGCACGTGACCGCGACTGCAGTGAACGCGACAATGGGCCGCTCAGGCTGGATGAACGTTATCCGCAACCATTACTCGTCTCTCAGCCTCCATCCTGGTATCCTCTCACAATCCTCCTTACTATCCTGGAAACAGCTTCTGGTACCCTACGCGACTACAAAGATATGGATTCCTTCGACTTGTCAGACTTCCAAATGCCACAGAGCGGCTCCCGATTGCTCTCAGAGCCTACGCCCGATATCAGCTCTAGCTCGTCGCGCACCGGACCAGGAGGAGATGACTTGAGCCTTTCGGAGCTTTCACTGTCAGAGCGCACACAACCGAAAGCTGCTAGGAGACGCCCTTTCAGTCTGCTTGCGCGGCCTCCGGACGAGAGCGCAGTAGCAGATGAGGACGCGGAAGATGATCAGGAGGATGCTGAGTTGGATGGCACAATGACCCAGGAAGATATAGAGAAGGCTAAGCGTCTCGCCGCAAAGACGCGTGAAGAGAAGTTACAGCACGATTTGTTCGTGCTCAAGAAGCTGAATGCAGCGTTCGAAGTCTACAAAGAGGCGTTGAAGGAGACCAAGTCCAGCACCGATGTGAGCCCGAATGATACTCTGTCTCCGAGTCGCCTACTTACACAAACGTATGAGGTAGAGGGTAGCCATACAGCTACAACACACGAATGCTCTACTGGACAAGTATGTTCGAATACTAGACAAATCGGAGAAGATCACCAAGATCATTCTCGACGAACGCTGGCAAGGCGCGGATGCTGTACGTTGACTGTTTTTATAGCTGTATCGTACGAAGTCTTGACAAACTTGGCAGGATGAAGAGCAACTGGATCGCGAAGAACGCGAAGCCGAAGAGCGTGCGCGGCGAGAAGAGGAAGAGCGACTGCTTGCTGAGCAAAGAGAACGGGAACGTCTTGAACGTGAACAGCGCGAGCGAGAAGAAAGGGAACTACGGGAGCGCCTTGAGAGGGAAAGGGCCGAAGCAGCGAAATCGGCCCCACGAGGGAGTGGTGTACGAGGAGTCCGGGGTACGCGTGCTTCGATGCGCGGTGTGAGAGGAACTTCTCGCGTCGGTATGTATCACACCATAGGGCGCGAGCCAATAGTATGCTCAACGCCGTCCTGCAGCACCAGCGCCAAGCACGCGAGGTGCAGCTCGAGGAGCGGCCACTGGCACCGTTGGTATCTCTGGCATCAAGCGTCCAACAACTTCTGCTTCAACTCGGGGAACAACCGCAACAGGGCGGGGGAGCATACCGAGGCGCACTTAGATCTACTGTGAGTCGTTCCGCTGCGGGTAAGCGAGATCGTCATATTCACATTGCCTGTTAGTTCATAGATGGACTTGTCTGCATTCGGCATAATGCCTCGACGAATCGCCGCGGATCGACTTAGGTGCATAGGCTGGCTTCAAGCAGATGCTGCAACGCGTTGGTCAGCCGGAGCGTCCTTGCTCGACCAAACCATCCCTACAAGCCTATCTCGGCCGAATCCGGCCCTACGTGTCGTCTCTTCGTCAGCCCCCTCCCCCCCAAAGCTGACGAAGGGCCCCGCACCCGTCCCCCTGCAGCAACTTGGTTCAAGGACAGCTTCTCCAGGACATCGTAGGCAACGCACCTGTATCGCGGAGAAGGCAATGAATCTGTGACATTTAGGTTGTGCGGGCAAGACCTGCGCGGACCTTGGGACATAACGAATTGCAAACGCACTGATACCACGCCTATTCACCCCTCCTACTAGAGGTGAAGGATTGTCCTGTTTCATGTCAATCTTGCGGAATTGGCAGAGCCCACACTCCCAGAGAACAACTGATCGGATATATCCCTTTGCACTATACTACATCCCAAGCGTGATTTCGCTCTATACGGTACGTACATCATTTTCGGCTACAGCTGTGCATATTGCAGTGGTAGGTCGAGCCTTTGACTTCAAGGGGGCTCAAAGGTCAGTCAATACACGCGATACTTCGCACCGCTACGAGTCCCACATATCAAGTCGCCGAGACCAGACGCGGGCTAACGCCACCGTACTAAATAGCAGCGCGGCCGTTGTCTCAGCCTCATTATAAGATCTCGCATAGATCTCGCCAGACTCGAAAGCATGGTGACGGGTCTAGTGAGTCTAACTTAGACCTGGGAGTCAACCTCCTCGCAACCCAACTTCAACCTATCCTCCTGCCAGCGTTGAGCAGCGGGAGGCCCATCTATACGCGCATCCGCATGCATGGGCAAGCGTTCTCGTATTGACGACGGCTCGAGCTCTGAGCCCGAAGGGCTCGAAGCCATATTCCCCGGCTTGAAGCGGCGCGGCATCGCCATGGAGGCGAGCAAATCCATCGACTTTACCGGTTTACCAAGTAAGTTCGCAGATCGTCCGACACCAATCATCATCCTTGCATGCATGAACGTTGACTCGAACGCGCCTCTTGCGCCCCCCAGAATCGCTGGACACCGAAATATCAGACCCGGACGAGCTCTTGAACATCCTCACGCCGGACGTGCAGACCAAGCTGCTCAAGAAGCTCCTAGCAGACGAGGCGCTCAAGCCCGCCACGCTCAGCGCGCTGCAGTCCTTCCTCGCCGAGGCCGTCCCCAAGCACACCGCCTCGATCGTGCAGGAGGTGCAGCGCGCGACGGCGCGCATGCGATGGCCGAAAGACCCGCGCACGGCGCGCATGGTCGAGTTCGACGCGTACCCCACCGTCGTCGAGCCGTACCTCGAGGACGTCGCGACCGTCGCGCGGCTGCCCGTCAAGGGAAGCGCGAAGGCGGCGTTCGAGCTCCTGCTCGAGCTCGTGGGGGAGAGCATCCCTGGGARGGAGAACTCGTGCTGCGATTGGGGGCCGGGAGCGTTTTGACGAGACTGCCGATGCGCTGATGGTCGTGCTGGCTAAGCGGCGGAAGGAGGAGGAAGGAGAAGAGTGGCAGTACGGGGAGGTGCTGCGAGAATTGGAGGAGACCATGCGGCAGATGGAGGACGAGCTTGCGATGGAGCTTGAGTACCCTTGGATGCCAGAGACGTTTGCCCTCCTGGAGTCGTGGACGTCAGCAGACAAGCCTGAGGATGCCAAGATAGGTGCTACTACTACTTCGTCAGAATGACTTTGCGGGAGGATACAGCCGTTTGCGCATGTTGTATGAGCTATGATACGTTTCACGACTTGACCAGGCTGACCTCCTGGATTTAAAATTCATGTTTGCGCCCATGTTGTGAGCCAGCTGCAGCCTGCGTGGCACTGGTAATGACACCGGCCCCTACCGTCGGCACATAGCAGATCTCAGCGGAGATCTCGCTTCTACACAATCATACCATGATCATATGAGCGTCATAACAGTTGCGGTTCGAGCTGTTGAATCTGGGTTCCTGCCATTCCTCTCTGCGTGACGAATCCGAGCAGAGATGGGGAAACGCCACCACAGCGACGACTCTGAGACGTCGGGTTCTTCAGAGTCAGGCTCAGACTCAGAGGATCGTTATACAAGGCCTGAGTCAAAGCGGCGCGCGGTCGGTGCCAGCGAGGTCAGCAGCTCCATAGACTTCGATGCCTTACCAAGTGAGTCCACCGTCATTCAACTTGATATAGCGATGCTGAACCTCTGAGTGACATGATCTTGCTAGAATCGCTCAATGAAGAAATATCTAATCCTGCCGAGCTCCTGGGCATCCTCACGCCCAGCATCCAAACCAAGCTGCTCGAGAAGCTCTTGGAAGACGAGGCGCTCAAACCCGCCGTCCTGAACACCCTGAACGGGGTGCTAGCGGAGGCCATGCTCGCCTACACCGCAAAGATCACCAAGAAGGCGGAGCACGCAGCGTCGGGCCTCGCCACGCGCATAAGCCACCGCGAGGCCAAGATGATCGAGTTCAGCGCGTACCCCCAGGCCGTCGAGCCGTTCCTCAAGGACGTCGCGCTCGTCGCGCGGCTCCCCGTCAAGAGCAGCGCGAAGGCGGCGTTCGAGCTGCTGCTCACGCTCGTGCGCGAGAGCATACCGAGCAGCGAGAATGCGTACTGCGACTGGGGGCGGGACCGTTTCGACAAGACGGCGGACGCGATGATGGCCGTGCTGGCGAAACGGAGGAAGGAGGAGGAAGGGGAGCGGTGGAAGTACCGGGAGGTGTTGGCGGAGCTGAAGGATACGTTGGGGGACATGCGGAATGAGCTTGGTTTGGAGTTCAAGGAGTACCCTTGGATGGGGGAGACGTCCGCACTCATGGAATCTTGGGTGTCGGCCGATGGGGACTCAACGAAAGGTACTTCATAAGTCAACTTCCCAAGGGGTTGTAGGTAGAATCAATGTGCATTGTAGCTCACATACTGTATGAGCTGACCGTTGGAGTCCCACGAACTCAGATCTTCTGACACATTGTTGGATCTATATTGTGAGCAGGCTGGAGGTACAGAAGAATGGCGCCATGGCCATATGATGCCAGGTATAAAGCTACTCGTACATACAATAACCAGGTGCGTAAACAACACATCGTCCGAGGGAGGGTCGACTAGAAAGACACATATCGTACGTGGCACCACGTATCATGAACCGCCGTCTTGATCAGCAGACGCCTTCGTCAATGATGACACCGCAGCGTTCGCAGTAAACCTTCCGGTCCAGCAGACAAAGACCGATGCCCAGTGGGAACCAGAAGATCGCAGCAAGGACACCTGTTGCATCGCACCGCACCCGGCACCGCACACGAGTCAGTCAGTACTGCGGGACACGTCGATCCAAGTGGCGAAGAATGGAACTTACCAAGGATGCCATATTTGGATCGGGGGACGTGTCCGCCTTGCTGCAAGCAGACCATCTGCGGGTGGTCTGGGGGAAGTAGGGAGACGATGCGCTCCCCGGTTGTGGGGTTAATGTAGTTGTAGACGACCGTCGCAGGCATCTGGGCTGCCTGTGGAGAGAGGGGCTGCCCCGCCGAGTACGGGTCTGAAGGGGGAGGAACTTTGACGTCCTGCGCTTTGGTAGCGGCCTCTGGGACATATTGGCCAGAAACTGTACAGTGGGATTGTTAGAAAACGTGTTGCGGTAGAAAAGGAGGGAGAACGTACGGGTTGTGCCGCCTACAGCTGTATCATAGGATGGCGGAGCCTGCATAGGCTCTCCATGTTCATCATACACAGTGTTATCATCTTTCGCCTGATACATAACAGCCATGAAGTCAATCAGCTTGAAGTGCTCGAGGGGCAGCAGTAGCAAGATACGCACCATGAGGGCAGTGGTTGCGGGGTCTACGATCATCTCTGACTGGGAGCGAGCAGAGCTTATGTAGGGGTTGCGGTGCGGAGACGGGCAGAAAGCTGGGCCGAGAGGAGGATCCGGAGTCAGGGAGTTTTGTAAGGCCTTTTCCAGTCTGTCAGAGGAGAAGAGACCAGACGGCCTGCGGCTGCGGCCGAGTGTGCTCTGCCCGCCGGGGGGGACGTGGAAGCCGTTCGAACCGCGCCTATTCTTCCCCGCAGCGCTTCCCGCTTACTGCGCCCCTGGAAGGCAGTGCTCCTCGTCTAGATAAGGCAAGTCGTGACTATGACATGTGTGACCGAGCGTGGCAGTCACGCTGATCAGAGCGCGATCGAGGCTTGGGCGCCTGTCCGTCGATTTTTCTTTCCTTCAACGGGCGCTTGTTGCGCTAATCTCGAGCGAGACCTGGCCGCGTGCTTGTGTTCAGATATCTTTCCTTCCTCCACCTTCCTCTCCTCCATATCCTCTTCCGCCTGTTTACGCGAGGCTTGTTGTACGGCTTGTTGTTTACGATCACGAATTTCCTTCCGTAGAGATCATCACTTCCACCCACCAAGCCCTCAGAAGACTACTGTAGCATACAAAATGGCGAGCGCGGGCCCTTCATCTAACCCAGAGCCGATGCAGCAAGACGGGGTCGCTCCGGACAACATGACCTCCAAGGACTAGTGCGTCTACTCATCCGTTCATCTTACGCGCCATTCGCGTCCTCACCTATGTTTTTCTTCGCAGCTATGCGGACTCGTACGCACACTTCGGTGAGTTCTCCATTGCATGAACGCGCTCAGGAAGAACGCGGAACTCATCGCTGCGGGCACCTGCGCGATCGCGTTTTACAGGCATCCACGAGGAGATGCTGAAGGACACTGTCCGGACGGGCTCCTACCGGGCTGCGATCGTGAACAACGCGCATCTGTTCAAGGACAAGCTCGTACTTGATGTTGGCTGTGGTACTGGCATCCTCAGTATGTTCGCCGCCAAGGCAGGCGCGAAGCACGTCGTCGGTGTACGTATCCTTGCATGCATTTGTCGTGGGTCCACAGGGTCACAGCTGAACTTGCGTGCGGAATAGGTCGACATGTCGAACATCATCGACCAGGCCGCTAAAATTGTCGAGGCGAACGGCTTCAAAGACAGTACGTCCCCCTGCCGCCTTCGGCGTGAGTGACCGCCCTCTCATACGCCCGCCACGCTCTTGCAGAAATCACGCTCGTGAAGGGCAAGCTCGAGGAGGTCACGCTTCCGTTCGAGCAGTTCGACATCATCATCTCCGAGTGGATGGGCTACTTCTTGCTGTACGAGTCCATGCTCGACACCGTCCTCCTCGCGCGCGACAAGTACCTCAAGCCGGACGGCCTCATCTTCCCCGACATCGCGACGATGTACATCGCCGCGATCGAGGATTCGGAGTACAAGGAGGAGAAGATCAACTGTGCGTCGCGTCTGCTCGCCTACCAGCGTGCGAGGATCATGAGGGCTTATGGCTTTGCGCTGCGCAGTCTGGGACAACGTCTACGGATTTGACTACTCGTGCATCAAGGAGATCGCGCTCCGCGAGCCTCTCGTCGACACCGTCGAGCTCAAAGCGGTAGTCACCGACCCGTGCATGATCAAGGTACACGCCCTACCCGTCATACTCCGCCTCCCGTCTGCTGACCACAGCCCGTGCCGCGGGAACAATAGCACATCGATCTCCGGACGGTCAAGAAGGAGGAGCTCACGTTCACCGCGCCGTTCTCATTAAAGGCGACGCGGAACGACTGTACGTCTGCAATTCCATCTCCGCGAACCCGAGCTTGTCTGACCTATTTGCGTGCCGCGTTCTGCCGACGCCGCCGCTATCCCTCCTACCAGACGTGCACGCGTTCCTGGCGTGGTTCGATATCCTGTTCGACTGCACGCACACCAAGGTCAAGTTCTCGACTGGCCCGCACGCAAAATACACGCACTGGAAGTAAGTACTCGCCCCACTTCCACTTCCACTCCTNCCCCTTCCCCCTCCGCCCGCCCGCGTACCACCGAACATCCGCTCACCTCGCATACCCGCGCGTTCGCGTCGAACAGACAGACGGTGTTCTACACGCCCGACACGCTGACCGTGTCCGAGGGCCAGACGATCAGCGGGCGGCTGTCGTGCGCGCCGAACGCGCGCAACCCGCGCGACCTGGACATCAAGATCGCGTACCAGGTCGAGGACGGGCCCGAGACGGAGATCCAGTACAAGATGTGCGTCGTTCTTTCCTTCTCGCTCTCTCTTGCTTTCTCTCTCCATGCCTCCTGCGGTCCCGCTCTGGTCCGTCAAAGCCCACAAGCGTTCCCGCGCGTTTTCCGTGTCTCTCGCCTGTGTCATGGACGCTTTGTCGCGCCCTACGACGCGTGAGAGCGGTTGACGAGCATCAGGTTCACACACAACAGAGCTTATTGGGACGCTGGGGGCGGGACCTAGCCGGACCCGGAGCGGGGGCCTTTAGCACTCTGAACCTATGAGTCTTACGCCCTGGGACGTACGCTGACCGTTTGTCAGGTCGTGATCTGACTGTGTACCATTGGTGCCGCCGCCGCCGTTGCTGCTGCTGCTGCCTGCGTCCTCTTCGCCCGATTACGCTCCGTGGCAATGGCGATGATGTATGTGCTCGCATCGGCGCACCGGCATGCTCCGTCTCTCGTGCGGTGAACGATGCTCGCGTGCGTGTGCTTGCGAATCTGGCTTACGCTCGCGTGCGCGTGTTCGTCTCCTGCGATGGTTGGTTGGTCTGGTTGTGTTCGTTGTGGGCGTTGGTGCTTCACGTTAATAGGTATTGAAGGGTTGCGGGGCTGGTGCTAGAGCGCGTTTGCGTGGCGTGCTGCTTGGTCTGGGGAGAGTGTAATGGTGCATGTATGTACATAGTGCTCGCGCGGCATGCGTCCGCGGCGGCATGAGAGGTCACGATATAGCTGTACTGAACATCGGTCGATACCTGAGAAGCTGGTGTGTGCGTGCAAGGATGAGACTGTCCCAGCATGGTACGGAGAGAGTGCGGGGTAGTGGGGATGTAGGTTGATGAACTGAAGACTGAGGGCTGCGTTCCGGGGCGATGCATACATGAGTATGATGTAGAAAGATGTCACTTAGAGTCTTAGAATATGGCGGATCAGCAATAACCCTTCGGAAGATGAAGATGCAGGCGGGGGCGAACTTCGAAGCTGCTGTGGTCAAAGGAAGCTGATAGCGCGAGCACGGCCAGCGTGTACTTGCCACTTGGGCATACGATATTGTAAACGATGGTGCGTATACGTGGATATCCAGTACGCACCGTCAGATAGCTGTAGCACCAGTGCATCTTGATCACGGAGACGGTGCCTTCGGGGATGCCACCATCATGCACTGCAACGCACCATCTGTTACATCCTGCGATTGAGCTTGAGGTCGTTTGAATTTGTGGACTACAGTACGTAGCTGCCTGGCTATCGCCGTTCCAGCACTCTCAGTCATCTGCCAAGGAGAGTCGTCCATGGCACATGCAGGATGATTCTGAACCCAAGGATGCACAAAGGCCATACGCATGAATCCAAGAGAGGCATGCACGCCAGCGTGCGAAGGCCGGGGTCGGATTTCGGAGATGGAGACGCAGGGCCTGATGTTCGCTTCGATCCGTGATGGTCGAAGCTGGGCGAAGGCGCGAAGCTCGAGGGGCGCGCGGGTGCAAAAACGTACTAACGAGGGCGATGAGCCGGCGGGAGAAGCACTGTGATATAGGTCTATTATAGGCTGATATTCAATATTCGACTTCAAGGGCTTGATGTGATTCATTCACTGTCAGCTCAAGGGGGCATGGATAGAACGCGCACGCAAAGGAGGAGCCGCTGTCAGTAATGTGGTCAGGAAGCTGGCAGTGGCAGCGTAGCCTGGCTATTGCGTGGGCGCGTGCCGCGTACGGCGAGCGTGCGAAGGCCTTGTGGCCGAAATGAAAGTCGTTCGCTGACGCTGCGCGACGCACCTGAGCACTGGAGCCGGGTGCGGTTACGTACGTGCTCAGGTGGACGATGGTGTTGTGCGAGGTGCTTAGCGTGGATATCAGGTACCGAGGCAAGGCTACGGTGATCTGAGCACTCGATGATTTGGTGCGCGGCGATGCAGAGGAGCTGGCCGTGCCACAGCGGAGCCTTCGGGTACGTGCATGATCGGTAACTAGACTGCTCAGGCGAGAGTGTCGCGGAGGAAGAATGCGCACGCCGCTGGGGTTGGCTTGGAAGATGAGATGGATCATGGATCGGGCCGAGAGCGGGCAGGAGAGGATTCAGAGAGGTGTTGTTGTCGGAGGCTTGGCGCAACGATTGTCCGAAGGGGGCCGGAGGGAGAAGACAATTGTGGGAGATGTTGTCGATGGAAAGCAAAGTAGATGATGTCGATGGGAGGAGGAAGAAGACGATGGGTCAGCAGAGGAAGGAGGAAAGTGTCGTGATCGGAGGTGGTACGAGCGTCTTGTGGCTGCTACTGCTTCCATCGGGAGAGTAATATTCGTTTATAAGTAGCCGTCCACGATCGCACCCTCTCCCTCTGGATCTCTCCCCCATCTCCCTGTCAGACGAGCAGTCCAAGTTCCTCCGGCCGAGGTCTTGCCTGCTTCTGCTTGTTTCCCCGTGACGATTCATTGACACCGCCTTCCCTCCGCCGCCGCCGTCGCTCGGTCATAGTCATAGTCGAACCATCAAGCGCGTGTCTTTCATACAACCCTCGCTTCACGACCCTGACAATCTCCCGCCCCCCGCCGCCCGACGCCCTATATTACTCTCCCTGCTCCAGGCTCCGTCCATGGCCGCTCACTCATCTACCTCCTCGCTGCCTCGCATGGCCCTCAACCCGCTCGAGTCGCTCCCTGCGGAGATCTTCCTCGAGGTGTCCAACTACCTCGCTTCGCGCGCCGATGTTCTCCAGCTGAGCCAAGTGGTACGTTCCAATCGTACGAGTCCCAAGCCCTGCCGTACGTCAGACTCACCGCTCCATGTGACTCGCCGCAGTCCAAGACAGTCTATAACAAGGTTCTTCCCGCCCTCTACGCCGACGTCGACCTCCATGGTGCAGAGCAATGCGAGCGCACACTCGCCATGATTGAGCGCTGCCCTCAAGTCGCCCGGCACGTTCGGAAGTTGACTGTCCATCCCGAACACGAATTTCATCCACGTCCACACGACCAGTACCGCGCGTGGGACAACGCCGGTGTCGTGTCCCGCTGCGTAATGCGGGCTGCGCGCAACCTCGACGCGCTGCACCACTTTGAGTGGGATGGGGAGGACATGCTGCCCGACGACCGGATGTGGGCTGAACTCCGCTCAAGGTGCGCCCTCCTCGCACGCGTCTACTGCCTCCGGGTGCATGCGCGCGCATATATGCTCATGGATGTATGCGTGCGGTAAAGGTGCCCGTGCTTGAAGTCGATTGGGACGACCTTTGGTTGTTTCCTGCCGCGGCCGACGAGTAATGTGAGTTGCCACATGACATCATCGCCATCACGCTAACCGATCGCGTCCTGTTCTCGTCCTCCGCGATTGTTCCACGTCCCTCTCCGTGTTCTCTCCGCGCGCGCGTCGTGTCCTCTCGCGTACTTCTCGTCCTCGACGCGGTCCACGTCTTGCAGCTGTTCAAGTTCGACGACCTCCGCGGCTTCGCACTGACGCTCAAAGACGGCTTCTATGCGCACTCACTGCACGTGCCCTCCCGAGGTGGGTCGAATCCCCTCGCACTGAAGGACGGNCCCCCGCGTCCTCCTCCTAGGCCCTGCCGCCCACGCTGACGCTGACGACGCGACCGCGCCAGAGAGCGAGCCTGTGTTTGCTCGTTTATGGGACATGCTCACGATCCGCTGCCCCAACCTCGAGTCGCTCGCGCTCGTAGGGCACTCGTCTGAACCATCCGAGGCCGCTCGACTCTATGCCGCGCGCTGGCCAAAGCTTCGTCACCTTGCTCTGGGCGCCCTTGTCTGGGGTTCCAATGCCCCTGGGCAGGCGGCTCATTTGCAACGCGCGCCCGAGTTCAAGGATTTCCTGGAGGCGCATCCGTCGATTGAGAGCCTGCATTTACTCGGGAGACCAAGCTCGAACCAGCTCGACCTATCAGGGCTAGATTACGCCGCGCTTCCGAATTTGAAAGAGTTCAGCGGATCTTTCGTCCACTTGCGCATGCTCGTCGACCGGACGCCGAGCGCCGACGAAGCTCACGCGAACACACCTCCGTCGGTGCTAGGGACGTCGTTAACGAAGACGTTGAAGCGGGTGTGCTTCCCGCACGCGATGCACCTCCGCGACCTCACTCCTGTAACGATCTCGCGCGTGCTGCTCAGCCTGCACGCGCTCACGTCGCTCAAGGTGACATTCGCAATCCAGGGCGGGTACGATAGCAACAACATTTTGCGCACCATTGCCACTTCATGCCCATTCCTGCACGATCTTGACATCACCTGTACCAACAAGTCATCGTTCTTCCTCGTACGTGTCTCCCTCTATGAGTCCACAGATTCCGATGCTGACGCTAGCTTACATTACAGGAGACCTTCGCGAACAGCCTCCGCGGGCTCTCGCGCCTCCGTACTCTCGCGCTCACGCTCGTGCGCACCTCCGGTGAAGAGCCCATGCACGTCGGCGCCGCGCGCATCGCCCGCGCAAATCCACGCCTCCGTGCATTCGCAATCACCTTTATCCCCCCTCACGCGGCGGCAGCGGTTGGCGACGCGTCACCGCCCCCGCTCGAGCGCGGTGCATTTGAACTCACGTGCGACGCGCACGGCCTCCCTGTTTGCCTCCACGTCGCGCAGTGGCACGCTGCGCCTTGGCCATGGCCGTGGTTGGGCGCCTGGTCTGGCGCGTCGTCCCTCGTACCGCCATTCCCGCTGTCTCTCCGGCTGAGTCGCACGGCGGACGCGTTCATTGGCGCGGGTGGGCTGGCGGAGTGGTTTGCCGCGGTCGCGAGCGCGCTGGGGATTGAAACACCTCTCGCGCTCTTGGAACACCGCGCCCTTGCGCTCGGAAACGGCGGCGCTGCCGCTGTCCCCGGGGCAGGTGTTGCCGTCGGTGTCGGTATTGGTGCCGGCGCCGGCATCATAGAAGGCGCGGCAGATGCGCTCGCGACCATCCCTGCTGCGCTGGGCGGCGGCTGGTGGGGCGCAGCGAGTGGGCGGAGGCGGGGCAGCGTGCGCCGGTGGGTGTACGACCTGCGGCCGAGCGGCCATCCAGACGTGCAACCGAAGGGGATGGGCGCGCTGTTGCTGGGGCGCGGGCCTGCGGGGGAGGAAGCGAGGCTGATGGTGTTTTGCCTGTGCTTGCTCGTGCTCACGTTTTGGGCGTTGGTTGGGAGGGCGCTGAGGGGCGAGATGTGAGCAGGTGTTGGGGGTAGAGGTGCATGATGATGACGACGAAGATGATGATGACCGAGATGATGAAGACGAGATGAAGGTGAAGGTGAAGCTTGGGCTGGCCTGCCTTATCCCAGTTATGACCGGGTATGTGCTTCCTCAACGAAGAGCGAGCGGCACGCCCTCCACTATCTATTACACTGCATATCCCACTCTTGACGACTTTCGACTACCACCCTTTTACTTTCGTAACGACTCCGCGACGTCCAGCGTTCAACACGGACTTGTTGTGAATGCTCTACACGACGTGGTACTGTAGACTATAATGCTCTCGGCTGCGACGGATCTGTATGTAGACTTGCCTGTAGCTAGTATGTACGTAGCGTAGCTAGATAGGGACCGGTATGGCCCCTCTCGCACGGACACTCCCCTTTCATTCGAGCATCAAGTGTATGTTCGATGGTATATTATATTATTGCAATGCCCACTTCGTTCGATGTCTCAAGCCCTGGGAGTGTCACCATCTCTCTACCTCTCCAGGTCCAACACAGGTCCCTCCCCTTCCACATATCCTGTCCGGCACATTGTCGCAGTGCATTTGGATTGTCACTGGTTACTCGTAGACATAACACAGGAATCCGCCCGTCGTGTCCATGACGTCCCGGATCGTGACCCGCCCAAGCCCGAACATCCCGTCCGTCGGCATGACCGAGTCCAGCTGCCATATTCAATCACAGGAGCACGGGTGCGTGAGCGTCATCCTCATGCAAGACGAGATACGAGATACACGTCATCTCCGAGCTGGAGAGGAACGCACCGTGAGGGCGGGCGCCATCCCGTTCGGGTAGTTTCGCAGGGCCTCGAGGGAGGTGATGTTCTGCACGGAGCCGCCTTTGAACGCCCAGAGGTTGGAGGAGGGGTGGTGAGTCTGCCAGGCGCGCCAGATCTTGTCGACCATCTGTTGTTCCGAGCAGAGTTGGATGGGTCGCGGTGAGGAGTAGTGCAGTCAGCTATGCGCCGAGGGAGTTCGCAGAGGAGCGAGGGGCGATGACACGTACGCCGTGGTGGAGGAAGAACATGGGCTCTGTGGACGTGGAGGGTCTCAGCGAGTGTCGATAATACCACATAAGGGGGGGGGCAGAAGGCGGGCTTACCATTGGCGGAGAACGTTGGTTGCGCGGGCATACATCCAGGGAGCGACGCTGCGGGACACTGGCCGGCAAGGTCTCTACATTTCAGGCATGTCAGGACGTGCAACCATTGGAAGCAGGGCCGATACTGCTGCCTACCCTCCGAGCATGAAATGCACGCTTGCGTGCGGCCCCTGCAGATAGTCTATTGATCAGCCACTCTCAAGGTCCCAAAATTGGAGGGCACCCAGGACGTGGTGGCCCAAGCTCACCTGAGGCTCCTCCATCGCGAATTGGAACCCGACAAAGTCGCCGGGCGGCGTCTCCTCGACGAGCGCGCGGACCCGCTCGGGCGTGAAGCTCTCGTTCGCGTACTGCGTCGTGTTCGTGAACACTGGCACGCCTGCGAAGGGCAGGAATGGCTGGAGTGTGAAGTTCCGGCGGAGGACGTGCGGGACGGGGTACGCGACGTGCAGCGCACGGAAGCCGCCGTCTTGTACCTCGAAGTCTTTTGTGGGGTCGCCCCAGCCGCCGAGCCCACTCATGGGGTTGGATTCAGAAAAGATGGGGCTGTTTTGGACGTCCTGCGCATCTGTAATATGTGGTGAGCTAGGCGAGTAACCACAGGGAGGCCTATGCCAGTGCACGCACCAATGGTCCAGTCCCAGTAGGGAAACGCGCCTGTGTACCCACAGCGCTCTTTCATGACCTTCTCGACTGCATGCACATAGAGGCAGTGGAAGGGCAAGAACAGCCCTGTCTCGTGAATCTGCTCAATGGCAGAATCATTCAGCCATTGAATACATGTGTGCAATGCATACGCGACCCACCTTGGTATTCAAGTCCATGTGCACGTAGACGATGTCGTCCCAATAGCTACCCGAGGTGTTTACAGGACCGATCCGGGAGACAGAGGGATCGACAGAGGGTGTGAGCGCATCGTCGTGGGGCAGATTGGCAAGGCACTATGTAGCAGTCAAGAGTTGCTCGAGAACACGTACACTCGATGTCTGCACTCACATTGATGCTCGCTATCCATTCAGCACGCTCCGCCGTGGTCAGCATCCGCCATTCCCTCCTGACAGCCGGATGGGTGCATCGGGCTGCCTCGTCCTGTGTATCAAGGTAGTTCCAGACTGCTGTGGCGGCGAACACAAGGATCTTGTAGAGGTCAGGAAGGCCGAACATGCCATCCAATGCACTTGCAGTCGCGAACCAACTCTGCTATCCCAGGGTACCCCACAAGTTATGAGGCTTATATGTATCGGTGCCCTGCTACGCTTCCTATCTTGTGGGTAGATGCTCTGATGGCACCGAACAGAATCCATCTGCACCCATAGGCTGAGGGCGGTGGGACGGTGGTCGGATGATGCTCGTTCCCAGCCGGCGCGGGCGGGATGGACAGAAGTTCACGTCACTATTGCATGTGCCCGGTGACGGGACGGGGAACGAGGCGTCCGAGCGTCGGGTGAGAATGCTTCAGCGAACAGACGTTTGTAGGGCTCTCGGAGATGACGCGTGTTACCCGTCGCGGATATACAGCACGCAGTGCTTGTGCAGTCAAGTCGAGGTGACATGCATACATACCTCGCGAACAGCGCGCGACCGTTTTTGCCGATGTCTACAACGCAACGTCATCAGAACTAAGCGAGTTTACCGCGGCTACAACACTAGGCACTGTACCTCAATTCTGCTCAAGGATACGCGGCGCTCGCGATACCGAACGCCCACCAATATCAACCGAGTAGCTTGCAACGCGCAGGCCATCACCTGACGATCTGCACATGCCACAACAGGTGGGTGCCTCGCAGTGCGCGGGCTGTTATCAGGTACTGGGCGTGTCGCCGACTCATCGCGGGCCTGAATGCTGCAGCAAGGGCGCGAGTTCGAGCTTGACGCATGGATCGCAACACTGTAAGTTCAGTGGCTTGGGGTCACTTGACCGAGCTTGACATTGAAACCGAACGAGGCTTGTTTGTCCGACGCTCGGCAGTACAGCCCACCGTGGGTTCGGTCCACGATAACCCGGTTCGATGACTAGAAGCGTTGCAGATGAGCCCGAAGAGACCGATAGTCTCAACCCATTACCTCAGGCTTCATTATGTGGAAGTTACCGGTGTCGGGTGCATTGGCTTACTCCATACGGCCACGGAGGGAGGTTGCAGTACAACGGGGAATACTCAGGTGAGAGCTTCCGAATCGGGGCGATGTGCTTCGCAACCATTGCGGTTCGTATCTGGCAGCAGGATTCTATCATATCTTCGCTGTGTTTGTGTAGATTGCAGCCTTGAGTCGTATGCGACGGGTGCAGACGAGGTACAAGATGTGAAGGACTTGAGCGTTCCCTTGGTGGCGGGATGCACGCAACGTGGTGTGCGTTCGTATGGATAAAGTCATAATGTTGGCTTTGGACATCTAGAAACTCGGAAGTCATTCGTACACGTAGCATAGATGGCCGCCCGTCGTGTTCATGACATCTCGGATGGTCACTTCGGGAAACATTCCGTCTGCAGGGATGATGGAATCCAGCTGGATAATATCAGTGTTCAGGTGTTTGAACTTTGTAGTAGTACAACGGAGTAGATGTGACGGGGCACTTACCAACAGTTCGGGAGGCATACCATTGGGATAGTCCTTCAGAGCCTGCAGCGACGTGAGGTTTTCCACTGAACCGCCCTTGTATGACCAGAAGCTTGCCGGGTCCTTGTTTTGCCAGTCGAACCAAACCTTGTCCACCATCTGCAGGACACATCAGACGCTGTCAAAGAGAGCGAGGAGAACAAGGAGGTGGTGGCGCATACTTACGGCATGGTGCAAGAAGAACATAGGCTCTGGTAACGGAAGTGTCAGGCCTTGGCAGGAGGCAACGCGAGGCACGAGAATCGCCACTGACCATTAGCCGAGAACGTGGGACCAGGGATGCAAGTAGGGGGAGAACCTGCAGGACATTGCCCGGCCAGGTCGCTACGCAGAAGAGCACAGACCCTTTTAGCTTCTCCCGTAGCGGAACAGTCGGAACAGAGCCTACCCTCCAATAATGAGGTGCACGCTGGCATGAGGTCCCTGAAAGATGGTTCGTAGTCGGAAATGATTAGTCAATGGTCACATCTGTGAATACTCACTTCAGGTTGCTCCATAGACACTTGGAAGCCAACAAAGTCCCCAGGGGTCCAGTCGACCATCTCGCGCACTTTCTCCGGCGTGAAGCTCTCATTTGCATACTGTGACAGGTTCGTGAACATCGGCAGACCTCCAAGCGGCAAGAACGGCTGCAGCGTGAAATTCCGCCGAAGGATGTGAGGAATAGGGTAGGCAACCTCGAGGTGACGGAAGCCGCCATCTTGAACTTGGATATCTTTGGCGGGATCTCCCCATCCTCCAAGCCCGCTTATAGGGTTCGACTCCTGAAAGATAGGGCTGCTCTCCACGTCGTGCGCATCTGAAAACGTACTCGTCAACAGCCCGCACGGTCGATGTATGATGTCTACTCACCGATGGACCAGTTCCAGTATGGGAATGCACCGGTGTATCCGCAACGTTCCTTCATTTCCGTTTCGATGGCATTCACGTAGAACCGGTGGAACGGGAAGAAGAGACCGGTGTAGTGGATCTGCACGCGATATCTCTTGCTCAGGGCACCGTCGCAACGGATGATTAAGGATACTCCGCCCACGCACCTTTGTGTTCAAATCCATGTGAACGTACACGATATCGTCCCAGTAGCTGCTTGAGGTATTGACCGGCGGAATATTGGAGATAGACGGGTCCACCGACGGTGTCAGTGCATCGGTGTGGGGCAATTTGGCCAAACACTGCAAGGTCGTCGTGAATGAGTCGAGTTGTGAACCACAGACCCGGAGTCACAGAAGCAAGGGCGCACGTTGATAGCTGCAATCCACTCGGCACGTTCAGGGTGGGTGAGCTTGCGCCACTCCCTCCTGACGGANGGCTTCGTGCAGGTTGCTGTCTGGCTCCTGACCGCACAAAAGCCAAGGACGAAGAGGGGGAGAAGAAGCAGCTTGTAGAGGCTGAGCGTGTTGGGCATGGCTGTACTTCTGATTGTCCTTCCTCGAGTATCCCCCTTCGACGCAGTCGTTGAGGCTTTTATGCCCTAGACCTCGGCACAACACGCCCGCCGATCCACCCGCGGCCATAGGTCGGCGAGGATGCTACACGACACCGGCTCAAATTTTCCAATCCAACGAGCACAGTGCGTCAGGCAATGTCAACGGAAGTGGAGACGAGCACGGGAGAAACAATTCCCGATAGTCGTCCAAATGGGCTTCGATGAATAGGCGTAGTCCGAGCGGCAGGCACTACACAGATGGAACTCGCACAACGTTATGTTGCCCTGCATAAGATGATGAGCGAAGGACGACTTCAACCAATGAAATATCACGGACGTCATCCAAGGTTCACGATGATACTCCGGAGAGTTTCTGTGGCGTTCGTGCCGTCCACCCACAGCATAGGTATGGGACACATGTTCTGAGTCACCTGCGTGTACGACTGGCATGGAGCCACAGTCCCCAGTGGATACGTAGCCCATTTCCAGGAACACGAGGAATAGCATACGAGCCACATGGTCATCGCGGCGTTCAGCGCAGTACCTGATGTGTAGTTGCATATTGACGTCGGTATCTTGACCATTGCCGCCAAGTTCTCATGAGGCGGAGCTCAGTGGGTCGAAGCATGCTCAATGCGAGCCTCGGGCTGTCAGTAATTGGCTCAGTCCAACCAAACCTCCTTGAGGTTCGAGCTGTCCGAGAGTCAGCACCATGAGACCTACGGCCCCGAACATCGTGGGCTACTAGAGCTAAGGAGTACTCGCCTCGGTGGCTGGAGGCGAAGGATTTCGTCCATCATGCATCTATACCAGCATGAGACGTGTGTACAAGCATGAAGGTTGCGGATGGAGAACACATGAGAAGGGAAGGAAGATTACCATGGGTTTAGCCCACGGTTACCCTGCTCGATAGCTAGAAGCGTCGTTGATCAGCCCGAATGCCGATGGTGACGAATGAAGTGGCGACTGTACCACTTACCGGTGGAGCCAAGTGTAGATGTTCTGCTGTCAATGTACGATATTCGTTGAAGTTGGATACAAACCCGCCATAGGAACAGCAAGCCATTTCATTGGTCTTGCTCGGCAGAGGGGACTCCGACATACACTCTGGTGGTGTATTGGCAAGGTAGTCCCCTCGCGCAAGGATCAAATATATCCGATAGTCACCGACGTTGGTATCAACCGTAGAGATCCTAGAGGTACCATGACGCACATCACGGCTTCTCGAATCCCTAAAATCATATTCAAATGCGAGCTCAATACTCCGGTAGTGAACAGGCGGGGCTTCACTCGTAGATATAGCATAGATACCCGCCCGTCGTGTTCATGACATCCCGAATGGTGACCTCAGGGAACATGCCATCTGCAGGGATGACAGAGTCCAGCTACAATAGGCGTGTTCAGTTCTCCGCATGACCACGCTTGAAACATCGACGAGACGCCTACCGTCAGCTCAGGGGGCATGCCGTTAGGATAGTCGCTGAGTGCCTGCAATGACGTGAGGTTTTGTACTGAGCCGCCCGTGTACGCCCAGAAGTTGGCCGGGTTTTTCTTCTGCCAGTCAAACCAGACCTTGTCCACCATCTGCCCGGCAGGTCAGACGTTGTCAAGTGGAATAAGGGGCACAAATTATACTAACGGCATGGTGGAAAAAGAACAAGGGTTCTGTGTACGGTCGCATCAGCGCTTGACAAAGGACGGCATGAACAAGACCCTTGTGTATCTTACCATTAGCCGAGAATGTGGGTTGCGGGAAGCAACCGGGTGGAGAGCCTGCAGGACATTGACCTGCAAGGTCGCTGTACGGACGGTGTAAGGTCGGTCACTGACAGAACAATCGACATGAACCCTACCCTCCCAGAATGAAGTGCACGCTGGCGTGAGGGCCCTGACAGGTGACATTGTTGGTTAACAGCACTCCGACATCGATGACCATGGCTCTGCAGACTCACCTGGGGCTGCTCCATGGAGAATTGGAAGCCCACGAAATCTCCCGGAGTCCAATTCACCATCTCGCGTACCTTCTCCGGCGTGAAGCTCTCGTTCGCGTATTGCGTCAGATTCGTGAACATCGGCACGTCAGCGAAAGGTAGGAAAGGTTGCAGCGTGAAGTTCCGTCGGATGATGTGAGGGATGGGATAGGCGACTTCAAGGTGACGGAAGCCGCCGTCTTGGACTTGGAAGTCCTTGGAAGGATCGCCCCATCCTCCCAGCCCATTGATAGGACTCGCCTCTCGAAACAGAGGGCTGTTCTCTACGTCGTGTGCATCTGACCGTAACTTCGTCAGCAAGGTGCATGGTCGGCACTTATGTGGTCTCTTTACCGATGGACCAATCCCAGTACGGGAAAGCGCCCGTGTAACCGCAAAACTCCTTCATAGCACTCTCAACCGCATTGACATAGAAACGATGGAACGGGAAGAAGAGGCCGGTGTTGTGTATCTGTGAACATGAGCTCTTGATCAAGACATTCTCGCAAAGGACCATCATCAGAGAGACGCACCTTGGTGTTCAGGTCCATGTGAATATACACGATGTCATCCCAGTAGCTGCCCGAGGTGTTGACTGGGGGGATGTTCGAGATCGATGGGTCAACCGACGGCGTGAGTGCATCGGTATGGGGCAAGTTGGCCAAACACTGCAGCGTCGTCTGCGAAGCAGAAAGGTCATAAACTATGGACTCTAAACTACTAGAGCGATGGCGTACGTTTATAGCTGCGATCCACTCGGCACGCTCAGGGAGTGAGAGCTTGCGCCATTCCCTCCTGACAGAGGGGTTCGTGCATGGCGTTGCCTGACTTTTGGCCGCACACAAGCCCAGGACGAAGAAAGCAGGGAAGAGGAGCTTGCACAAGTTGTTCGAGTTGAACATAGCTGCAGTTCAAATTGTCGTTCCTCGAGCCGTCCCTCTGACGCGGCCGTTGAGGCTTTTATGCATCACTTGAGAACCCACTCGATAACCATCGACCCGATCCGTTTGTGGCAATAAGGTGGTGAGAACGCTATGCGACGCTCGTACAATTCACCCTGTTCAACGAATTTGATGCTCCACGCCATGCTGGCGCGTTAGGACGATAGCGATGGGAGAGGAAGCTCCCGACGTTCGGTCAGTCGGGCTTCGGTGAATAGGCATCGTCGGGACTTTTGAGGGTGACAGGCATTGCGAAGACGAGACGAACACAATGTGAACACAATGTTGCGCCGTTCTGTATGGGCTGATCAGCGGCTATCAAACTGAGCGAATACAGTTTTGCGAACGCTACGCACAGGCACATTCCCGAAACGTTTGGGCTGCGCTAGATATTGGACAAAAGTTCGGTCTTCGACAGCGCAAACAGTTCAATTTGCACAAGTTCAGAGTGTCACCTCGATCTGCGGTCATGGTCGAAAGGGCTAGTCCGACTAAGGCCCTGAGTATCAGTAGCTCTAAGATCGAAGAGAATATGACAGTGTCTGCGCTTCGGCGGTTCACTCCGGTCTCTTGAGAGCTGGGAGCAGAGAACCACTAGAACCCTCGTCGACTCGAGCGAGCCCTGCTTCATGCGAACCTCGGGCAATCTGCTATTGGTCCGGTCCAACATACTGCCTATGAATTGGCCGGAAAGCAGCGTCACCAGACCTACGGTATCCAAAGTACAGCACTCACCTCGGGTCCTCGACGTCGACATCTTCAGCCGCACTAGACAGTGTGTGACACGCGCGCGGCGGGGTGCCGCGGAAGGAAGAAACGTATGCTTGGATTGCTAGCGCATTCAGGGGAAGCGATGGGAAGATATATGCGTACAGACTCTATTCCTAGCTCTGAGCGACCAGAGCGTTCCGTATGAAGGACACCTATGAGAGCGGAGAGGGGCGGGGCGAGCGGGAGGAGCGAAGGGAAGAGGAGATGGAGATGGAGAGCGGAGGGGGCAGAAGGCAGAGACCACGAAGGGAAGCGGAGAGACATGCATGCGTGCACCCAGCGAAATGTGTACAGATGGTAGTAGTGGCAGTCACCGGGATTCAAGGGTATCAGAACGAACGGACCACTGGGAGACCTACGGGGAAGGGGGGTCATCGAGCATGTGCATGCACATGCCAGTAAAGACGGATACATGGGTGGAGTAACGGGGATATGAGATATGCGGTCTGAGATATGGAACATGAGAGCAACATGGGGCCCGGCGGGAGAGCGTGCTGTAGTCTGTATGGGTAAGCCGCCGGCGCGTACTGTGCGTGGCCGGGGGCAGGATATACACCGTCCGTTGTAACAGGATTATGATACACATATAGAGTCCTTGCGTCGTGGCTGTGGTTGAGAATCACTTCGTCGAGGGCGGGCTCACGTCCGAGAACGTGATCGCCAGGCAGCCGAGCCACGCCATCTCGACCGCGGCGCGGCCGATGGGCGTGAGGCTGTAGACGGGGTCGAACGCGTCCATCATCTCCTCCTCGTGCACCGGGGACGGCGGCTGCGGCGGGTCGCTCTGCTGCATGCTGCACAGGCCGACGCACGCGAGGCCTTCCGGGATGAACTCGATGTCCCGGTCCTTGCCAGAACAGATCCCGATGACGACGTCGCCCGGGTGTTTCTCGCGGATCGACGCCGGTGGGAGCTGCTCCATCGCTTCCGCCATGGAGCCTGTGATGCAGAGGCCTTCGGTGGGCAGTCGGACGCCGGTCCCCAGGAAGTCCTGGCAACCGACGAGCCGCGCGCAGACACGGAACGCGTGCTTGGGGATGCCTTTGGACTTGGGCGCGGCAGCCGTGGAGGCAGAGAGCGAGTCCGCGCGTGAACGCTTCTTGCTGGCGTCCCCCTTCTTCTTGTCCTTCTTCCGTTCGTCGAAGGGGACGTAGTAGACGATCAGGTATTGGCGCTCTTCGGTGGGCAGGAAGTACTTCGCCGGATCTTCCCCTGGGATGGTCGAGAGGTCGTCCGTCGCGCGCGGCCATAGAGGGAGCAGCATATGCAGCGCATCCGGCGGGACCTCCTCGAACACATTGACGCCAGCAGCGTTCTTGAGCGGCTGCTTGCCCTTAGTCCGCTCGGTGCGCGTAGTCTTGAACGTCGGCAACAACCCGACGTCCTTGAAGGACTCGCTGAGGTTTTGAATGACGCGCTCTCGCTCCTCTTGCTTCGAACGCGGCGCAAGGACGACCCACGGCGGCGCCGTCGAGGTGAAGGGCACATCCGTAGACGGGCCTGCAGGTTTCCCCGAAGCCACCCGCGCGTTCTGCCCTCGGATGCGTCGCGTGAGTCGGTCGATCAACCCTCCGCCGGGATGGTCATCGACATGGTGATCGGTGCGTCCTCGGATGTACTCTATGCGCCCGGAGTCGAGGGTTGCAAATGCCTCAGCATGAGAGGTTCGTGGAGCAAGCGTGCGTTCATCGTCGTCATCCAAGTCCATGTCATCTTCGCGCAGAGGCATTCGAGCGATAGAAGGGGCGAGGCGATCGCCCGGAGACATCGTGACATCGAAGGAGGAAGAGGGAGAGCGAGTGTCCAACGACTCGCGTAGAGAAACGGCAGTAGCTGTAGTGATGGAGGGTGCATAGCTGGTCGTCGCGATCGCAGAGAAGGACGAGTTCTGGAGAGTGGGAGACACGGGAGCGGACGGGGGCTCAGAGTTGTAGCGCTTGGAGGACCGCTCGTCGTCAGTTGCCTTCTGGACAGAGCTTGTCGTGCTGCTCATGCTGGTTGTCTGGCTTGTCGTCTGGCTGTTGTCCGACCTCGCGCCGGAAACGGTGAACCGTTTCTGGCTCGACTTGCGCTTCTCCTCCTTGCTCTTCCCTTTCTCCTTCTCTTTCAGCTTCTCCTTGTCCTTGGATCGCTCGCGGCCCTTCTCCTTGGGCACTTCCCGTGCGGCCGGGTCTCGGTTGCTAGACCGGGTTGACGCCCCATCGCTGAGATGACCGTACGTGTTGAGCTGGCTCGTCGTGCGCGTGCTCGTGAACTGCGTCTGGACATCCATCGGCGCCAAGAGGATCGTTCCGCTCGTGTGCACATGGAACGAGGTACCGCCTGGACGCTGATTGGAGTGCCCGAACAGCCCATACTTGCGGAAGATGCTGAACGCGACCGCACGAGAGTGCCGGTGGATGATTGAGTGCGGTCCACCACGCGTGTTCCCTCGCGAGAATGGGTCCATTATATGACGCACGTTGATCCGCTGCGTCGGCGCCTTGTTGGGATCTAGGGATAGGGATATATGCAGGCGTGAGCAAACTCGGAGCAATGGAGAGCGGAGATGTGCGCCGTACGTTCTGTCCACTGCTTGTCAACCTTGAACCTGCCCACGTACTCGTGTCGCCACAGCTCGTGGATCGCCGGTCGCCCAGACCGCGACGCGGCGCTTGACGGGCGACCATCCGCGTTCTCCTTCCTGAAACTCCATTCCTCGCGTCGTCGCTTATAGCCTTGATCCAGCTTGCGAAGCTGTGAGGTGAACGCGTCGTCGCTCATTGTGGTCGTGCTGGAGCGCCGTCCGCTGGAGATCGAATGTGATTCCCAGGGCGCGATTGATCCTCGTCGCGAGTCTGAGCCGGGCGCGATGTAGGAAGGCGCGCCGGACGACCAGGACCGCCTGAGAGGGTCGCCGAGGACGTACTGCAGGTTGAAGCCCTCGTAGGCGTCGTTCGTACTCGCTTCCGGGGGCTGGTTCTCCTCCTGCTGTTCGGCCTGTTCGCCTTGTGTCTGCGCCTGCGCCTGCGCTTCCAGATTGCGCCCAGTCGGAGCGGGTAGTGGGCTGGCTGGTCGCTTGCACAGATGCGGCCGTGGCGGGTGTATGCCCAAGGTCGTCGTTTAGGCTGCGGCTCATGCGCCTCCCGGCAAGGATCGTCGCTTCGCTATCCTCGCGGTCCCGTACCGGCCCCGGCGCAACGCCAGGGATGTTCCACGGTACACTTCCGCGACGGGACTGCGACGGCGAGGAGACGGGGCTCGAGCTTGACTCTCCGCTGCTGTCGCGTATTCGGGCGAAAGTGACAGGGGAGGACGTACCCGGATCCATACGATCATCCTCGTCGTCCTGCTCAATGAGACTCATCGCTATGCTCAGCCTTTCGTCTCCAGTTGCGCGGCTTGGAGCGTATGGATCGACGGCTGGCCCGCCAAACGTGTGGGTCGACACCGCGTCAGAGACGTCTTCTCGCGAGAAGTTGCGATAGTCGAATTCAACGTCCGTGTCGAGTTCTTCTCCATCGTCATATGCTGCGGAGTCTGGCTCCGCCTCGGAATCAGGCTCGTGGCGGGGAGGGGAAGGCGCATTGGACGATGACGGCCCCGAGTGTGCGTTGGTGGGAAGAGAGGGCCTACGGGTGCCATCGTCTATCGCACGCATCTTTGCTCTGGTCTGCCGCGCAGCTTCGTCCTCGTCTTCGATATCGGCGCCCTCACTAACCTGGGCCCTGGGAGGCCGTGCGCCGTTACTGGGGCCTGATACGGACGGACGAGGGGTTCGATCCGGGCCGTTGGTTGAGTTGACGGTGAAAGGGCTTATATGCTCCGTGCGGCGAGAGGAGGAGGAAGCTGGCCGCGCTGCGCCGAAAGTGAATGTCGAGAGGTTCGAGTATATGTCGTCAGAAGCGGTCAGGAAATTGGCATTGTCGTTGATGGTGGTGGAGGTGGTCGGTGGTGACGGACCCGTCTTGCTTGCCGACTGATGCAGAATGGTGGGAAGGGAGGTTCGTCGGGAAGAGGTGATAGAAGAGGAAGGCGTATGGGCAGCACGTCGTGGGAGGGGGCGTTGCTGGAGCTGGGGCGGACGGGACACGGTCGTGCTACTTTGGGCTCTGAAAGAGGTATATGGGTGTCGAGAAAAGCGGGAGATGAGGAAAGTTTACACACTGGTTGGGAATGGATCTGCGCCTCGAAGAGGAGGGGAGATTGCCGCTGAACTCATCAAGACTGGCACGAGGGATGATGGGTCTACCAATATTGTAACGAGCGCGGTCGGGGTCGCGAGAGTCGTCGGCAGGATTGTAACCTAGGAACGCCGATGACGACGAGGCGGAGGACATCTGATCGTCAAGAGGGGCGAGAGAGCCGTGTGTGGACTGGGGATCAAGGGGCGCAAGGGGAGCGCGGCGANGGGAGGAGATGGAGGATTGCAGCAGCGGAGGCGGCAGGGGGAGCAGATGAAGAGAGCGAGCGCGTAGAAAGCGATCGGGTGCGGGACCTAGGCTTTTCAGGCTGGCTCGACTGGGGCGGAGGGTCGCGTCTGAAATGGAACATGGAAAATCGGAGAGGCGATATTGTGGGCGACAGAGCGAGGTCGGCGAGGAGAGTCAGGAGGAAAACATACGGATGGGAGGGGAGACGAGGAGAGGTGTGCGGGGAGAGGGATGGGCAGGGCTAAGCTGAAGAAGGACGAGGACATGCACTCCCTTCCCACGTGGCCCCGCTCTTGTGCCCAATATGGCACCCACCCGTGTTTCACTCCTCCACCTTTCTTATATTTCCACTCTATTACTGCCTCTCCATCGCCCGCTCACCAATCACTGCACCGACTCTCCGTTCGCGATCCCGGTTATCTGCCTCCCAGCGCCCACTGTCCAGGCGACCAGATCCCCACCCGGCCCTCCGTCCACTCTGCAGACCGCTCGCGACGGCAGGTCCCTCGATCCAGATCCCACCCAACAACGCTAGTTCGAACAACTTTCCCGCCCTATCTCATCCCGCAGTACCTCCATGCGGTCCGAATTACCCTGTTCATAACTCTAAGCCCCGCCCGGTCCAGGTCCAGCCTTGGTCGTCGGACAGTACATAACCCATACCAATACGTACGGCAAATTCAACGATTGTATCAACAACGCCCTCACCAGAGCCAGCTTGAACCCACAATACCCTATTCGTTGCCCGTCCTTCGCCGCCCTGAGCTTACTTTCGTCCCTAGCTCAGCGTCGTTGCCTTCGCCATAGCTCCACATGCATATTATACACTCAGCTCACTTCACTTATGCCAATAGGTGAACCTCGACTGCTCTACACACCGCCTCGACGTTGAGCAGCGGCCATTCGATGGATCATTGACGTACCGTCACGTACGGCATTTGTCTGACAGCGACGGATCAACGCAACCTCTCGGTGCGGGGCGCCCATCCCTCCGACCGTCGAGCCTAATCCAGTCCGCTTGACGCTCCGCTCGCGCGCGTCCGCAACGGCGAATCCGCCTGCCCGGGCATTGGTGACGACACTGTCAAGCGATACGACAGCGACGGAACTTGAAGAAGGCCCCATCGACGTCCGCTGGTNGTGNCCCGGGCGCGTTGCTTACAGTACATCGATCGCTGTTTACGCTCATCCGAGAAACCCTTGGCTCCGGGAGCCTGCAACACGTCTGAGCAGCGGCGCTCCGTCGCATCTGCGGGCGCCGCCGTCTCTGTCATCGAAACCGGCGAATAAATACGGCGCACGCCCGTACACCGTTATCCATGGACGGCTGCTCTTGCGGGTCCGAGACACGGACTCTCGTTCAATGTGATTTCTACCCGCGCTCGCATGCCGCAACGTTAACGCATATACAATTCCTTGTCTCTCAGCAGCGCTGCGGCGTATTCCGAGCCCTCCTCATCCGGAGGGTACACATCCGGATTGTACGTGCGCCCATGAAGACATTCCTATCGTCATGCCGTGGTAAGACCGCCAAGCGGCGACTCGTGCGCCGACAAAATCGGGTCGTGGTGGCGCATTCCGCCTTCGTCGCCTACTCGTGATCCCGATATCCGAATACCGCTGTATCCACAACTCTCCAGTGCTGCTTCGCTTCAAGGTACGTGTGCATATGTGGGTGTACCGCGCAGCGTTCGTTCCTGGATGCGACCCACGGCGAATCACTGATACTGCAGCCTCCCAGGGCTACAGTTTCGCCGCTAGCACTTCGGCGCCGTCACGTTATACACTGTTATACAGCATCGAGATCACCCGCTCGCCGCGCCGAGTCTAAAGAGGGGACCCGAGGATGACCTAAACGCAATTCGGCGTGGCCCTACAACTTGAGCTTCTTGAGCGCACCTCGTACGCATCTTCCCGCAAAGCCCGCACAGATCGGACGGCCGTCCGTACACGCACCTCGACTAGCGAAGCCAGTTGCCACCCCCGCGTCACGCGACATAGCCGGTGAAAGACACAACCAGCGCACGCAAGTGCTCGCACCGGTGTCGACCCTGCTTGTTCCTTCCACCCCATTCAAAATGCATACATACACCCTACATGCGCCACCTCGGCTCGCCCACGAGCAGCTCACGATTACGGCGCACGTAGTAACTCCTCAGGCCGAGCGCAAGAGCGGCCCCGGCGAACATGAACCCCGCATTCGTATAATGGCCCGTCGGGAACGCCGGCGCCTCCGAGCTCTTGTAGATGAACGTCCCTAATACGATGCATCATGATACATCGATGCATGCGCACACGCGTGTGGTCAGCGTCCAAACTTCGCTCCCACACCCAGGACGCTCCGAGGAACAGAACAAACAGATCGCACAGCGAGAAGGAGAAGCAGGCTGCGAACGAGCGAGCGGGGGCGTGCTCACCAGTGATTTGACCAATCGTCGCGATGGACACGTTCAGGGGCACTGCGAGCGTGGTGGCCCCGGTGTTTCGCAAGTTCGCCGTGAGCCAGCTCAGGCACGGCGCCGAGATCGCGAACGCGAACGGCAGGGCGACGCAGAGGACGCCATAGCGTGCTACGAACGCCGTCGGCGGTAATAGAGCTGACGTAGCGACCCAGGGAGCAGGAAACGAGTCAGTCTCCAATATCAATAGAACAACAACACCTGGGCGGTCATGGAATATGGAAGGACGCGCTCACCTTCAATTAGGAAGGCGATGGCGCAGACGAAGAACGAGAACGCCGCCCCCAGCGCGCGCATCTCGTACCTGTCCGAGACCCAGGCGACGGCCACGCACACCAGAAATCCGATCGCGTACGGGGGCACCGTGAAGAGCTGCGCGCTGAGCCCCGCGTACCCCAGCCCCTGCACGATCGTCGGCGCAAACAGGGACATGCTCGCGAAGCCCACGGAGAACGCGACGAACAGCAGGTAGTGCGCGTACAGCCGCCAGTCGACGAGCGTCGCCCGCGCCTCCGCCCAGGTCAGCTCGTGGTGCCCGAGCGACGCGACGCCCTTGATGCGCGCGGTCGCCAGCTCGCGTTCCGCGGGGGACAGCCACGTGACCGTCTCGGGGTAGTCTGGGAAGATGAAGTAGGTCAAGATGGCGCAGACGCAGGAGGGCACGCCTTCGAAGATGAAGAGCCACCGCCATGCTTCGAGCCCACGCGCTCCGTTGATCTTCCCGACTCCGAACGCGATGGCCCCGCCGAACGCGCCGCCAAGGGTAGCGCAGGCGACGATGAGGGCGATGCGGACCGCGCGCTCGTTGGGCTTGTACCAGAAGGTGAGGCAGTAGACGATGCCGGGGAAGAGGCCCGCTTCGAAGGCGCCGAGGAGGAAACGCAGCGCGACGAGGCTTGCGAAGTTCTGGCAGGCGGCGATGACCATGGTCATGGCGCCCCACATGAACATCAGGAACGCGAGCCAGCGACTGGGCCGGTACTTCTTCAGCAGGTAGTTCGAGGGCGTCTCGAATATGGCGTAGGCGATGAAGAAGACCATGAGGGCGATGAGGTATTGTTGATCTGAGAGGCGGAGAGACTGGGCGAGGGAGTCGCCCGCGTCGCTGTTCAGGATCTTGGCATTGCCCTGCGTCACGTAACCCCGGGTCGATATGATACATATGATTCTGGCGGACAATGCACAGCGAGAAGGGGCGACGCACGATATTGAACCTGTCAATGCAGCACAGGAAGTAGAGGAACATTGATGCAGGGATGACGCGCATGTCCAATCTGCGGACCAACCTGTTCGACACGACACGAACCGCGAGTTACATACGGCAAACACGCAACTCTGAGATTATGGCTCACCTGCGTTCTGCGTCACCGTCCACCTGATATATAGAGCTTGCGGTCTCGACGATATGTTCATATTGATGGATAGATGGCTGTTTCTCGCCCTTCTCGGAGCAGGCCGAGTCGTTGATGTCGAGTGGAAGGGGGGCCAGTTCGTTGAGGATCATGGGAGATAGCGGAGGCATAGATGCAGCCTCCTCGCTCCATCCCATAGCGCAGTGCTATAAGTACAGAATCATGTTGGGCAGCTGGGATTATAGCGTATGAAAGGAAGGAGCCTGGTCATCTGCGACTAGGGCAAGCCCACCATATCTCCATGGCCATAGGTAGCTATTCTGGCATGAGTATTCGAAAGGCACCACAATGTAGGAATGGAGAAGAAGAGCGAGCAGGGTCTTGTGAATGCCTCGCGGGATCCACTCGCTCCCGCGCGGTGTCCAGTGATAGCACGGAGAAGGCTTCTGCGTGTAGACAGCTGTAGACAAAGAAGCGTATGTGAGTGAATTTCCTCCTGGAGAGACGTCAGTTGGCACGCACATGTCATGTTAGAGCCCCCGTGAACATTTGAACGCACTTGCGCATATCCTCTCAGCTATATCATTCGACCAGGCTGGTATGAGCCCTCGAGAATCATAGAAGTCACAGTTGTCGTCGCGATCTAGCATTAATCTCTAAGTAGTAATATTCTCAAGTTTACAACATACCTCCTTGAGACACACAGAGATATCCAAGTGACGTCAGCAATGACCCGTTCATAGCAGTGAAACCATCGCCGTTCAGATTGTAGTATACGTGTGGTATACTCAACAACTTGAACAAGCCGGTGTAAGTTGTGGACTTGTGGTTACCGTAGATCGAGATCAGCTGGGAGGCGCATCAATCCCATCAGTCGGGAATTTCCATGTTAGGGAGTACTGCTTACGTGATCCATTTTTTGGGTTCGCGGCGATCGAGCGTCGCGCGCTGCATTTGCTCGCCCCCACGCTCACGTCCGTCCTCGGTTTTCTCTACTTGCTGGACAACCGTTAGGATGGCTCCTACGAAACGGAAGCATGCCGAATCTGTAGACTCAGACGACGGATACTCGGAAGTTTCGCTTGAGGATGCTTACTCTGAGGATGAGCTCGATATTTCTTCTGCGCTCACTGGAAAGCGACCCAAGATCACACCTCGGCTGAAGCCTCAAGAAGACGACGACGATGACGACGACTTGCAAGAGTTTATTAGGGAGTCTATCACTAAGCGGGATGTGAAGGAAGGTACGGAGCTCCTCAAGAAGACGAAGGGCAAGACGAAGATTGCCAAGGGAGAGGTCGGTGGAGGGAGTTTCCAGAGCATGGGTATGCATCTCTACATACGACATTGAACGGGAAACTAAGTAACAAGTACCATTTTGCTAGGTCTGTATCCATGGCTTCTGCGTTCCCTTACTTTGCAAGGGTACCGTATACCTACGCCTATTCAACGTCTCGCTATTCCTGCCCTACTCTCCAATCCGCCTCGCGACCTCGTCGGTATGGCTCGGACAGGTTCTGGAAAATCTCTGGCCTACATGATTCCCTTGGTGCAACGTCTCGGCGGAAGACATTCCGTCGCTTTCGGCGCACGGGCTCTCATCTTGCTCCCTGCTCGTGAGCTTGCCCTCCAGATACTCAAGGTCGGAAAGGAGCTCGCGCGTGGATGGCATGCTGGCGAAGGAGATCACGCAGGAGACAAGGACGCAGATGATGGAAAGAAGGGGCAGGGCTTGCGATGGGGCCTTGTCGTCGGTGGTGAGAGCTTGGATGAGCAATTCGAGATGATCTCAAACAACCCGGACGTGTATGTCACTCTTCCCACTCAATGCCGGAATATTGCTCACAAGCACGTTCAGCATCATCGCGACACCTGGTCGATTGCTCCACCTCATCGTCGAGATGAACCTGGACCTCAAGTCCGTGCAATACGTGGTCTTCGACGAAGCTGACCGTCTCTTCGAGATGGGTTTCCAGACTGCTTTGACCGAAATTTTGCACCGCCTGCCTCCCACCCGCCAGACTCTCCTCTTCTCAGCCACCCTTCCAAAGTCTCTCGTAGAGTTTGCCAAGGCCGGTCTCCAGAACCCGAAGCTTGTCCGGCTAGATGCGGAGCAAAAGATCAGCTCCGACCTGCGAATGGCCTTCTTCTCTGTGAAACAAACAGAAAAGGACGCTTGTCTTCTCGTCTTGCTTCGCGACGTGATCGGTGTTCCGTTCGGCAGTCCTGCGCCTGAAAACGACGAAGGTAACGCGGGCGACAAGAAGAGCAAGGGAAAAGCGAAGGTCAAGTATTCGGAGCACGCAATCGCCCCCCACCAGACGCTGATCTTCGCCGCGACCAAGCACCACGTCGAGTACCTCACCACGCTTCTCACGACCGCTGGATATTCTGTATCCCATATCTACGGTTCTCTGGACCAAGTCGCTCGTACCCAACAAATGGATCAGTTTCGCCGCGGACGTACGAACATCCTCGTGGTTACCGACGTCGCCGCTCGCGGTATCGACATTCCTATTTTGGAGAACGTCGTCAACTACGACTTCCCTCAGGGTGCCAGGGTCTTCGTCCACCGTGTCGGGCGTACCGCTCGTGCGGGCCGTCAAGGATGGGCGTGGTCGTTCGTTACGGCTGCTGAACTGCCATATCTGCTCGACTTGCAGCTTTTCCTCGGGCGGCCAGTCAAGAGCGAGGTCACCGGGAGCGGTGATCAGGTCTACACCGAATCTCTGATCCTCGGACCTCTGGACAGGGACAAGGTTGACGAGGAGGTGGAATACATCAAGAAACTTGACGAGGAAAACCACAGCCTCCCCTCGTTGCGCGATGTCATGAAGAAAGGTCAGAGCATGTACGAGCGGAGTAAAGGCAAGGCTAGCCCGGCGAGCTACCAAAAGACCAAGGGCATGCTCAAGGACGGACGTTGGGGATACGCGGGAACGGAGTCTACCACGCATCCCGTTTTCCTGCGCAGAAACCCTGACGTCGCGGCAAAGCTCGCCGAGGAGGCCAAGAGGCGCGCGCTGCTCAAGGTCGTGGACTCCTTCCGACCCGCGGAGACGATTTTGGAAATTGGCGCGAGGGGTAACGCGGAGACGGCTCAGCTCATGAAGCAGAGGCGGAAGGCCCTGAGCAAGGCGGCGCAGCGCGCCTCTTTGGCTTCGACTTCGGCTGCGGCTATGGCGGTGGATGAAGAGACCGTACACGTCCAGGATGATAGCGATGGCGAAGGCCCAGAAATGGCTGACGAAGACGATATTGCGGTACGTGGCTTCATGAGTCAGACATTCGGGCGAAAACTTATACAAGGCTATGATAGGCCGTCTTCGACACTGTGGGCAAGAAGGGCAAGGGTGGCAAGTTCCGGGACTCAGAGTTCTACATGTCTCACTATCAGAAAGACGCTGATACTGAGAAGGGGTATGTCGTATCTGTGCGCGTCCCTGTGTGTCGCCGACTAACAGCGCCTCGATAGCTATTCGCTCCGCGACGGCGCGAGCTTCGCCGAACAAGCAAAGAACGTCGCCTTTGAGCTGACGGGCGACGAAGCTGCCGCCCAGGAACGCCAGCGCCGCGAGATGAAGTGGGACAAGAAGAAAAAGAAGTTCGTCAGGGGCACCGGCGAAGGCGCGGACAACGTGAAGATGGTCAAGACGGAAAGCGGTGCCAAGCTGCCTGCGACGTATCGCAGCGGGCGATTCGATGAGTGGAAGGCGAAGAGCCGTGTAAGCATTCCTCGGGTCGGAGAGGCAGAGGCCGAAGGTCCCAGGCGAGGCGGCGCATACGGACCTGGTGGTCGGAAGTACAGGCACAAGCAAGTCGTCGCCCCCAAGCCGCTTGACAAGCTCCGCAAGGACTATGAGACCAAGGTTAAGAAGCTCAAGGCTTCGGAAAAGGAAGCGGGCGGCGAGGAAGGACCGTCGAAAGCGCACGGGAAGAAGGGTGTGCGGTTTGGAGGGAAGCCTCTGGGCAAGGTCAAGAACGAGCTCAAAACTGTGGATCAGATTCGGAAGGCGCGCAAGATCGCAGAGCAGAGGAAAGCGAAAAACGCTCGCCCGAGTCGCAAGAAAGGCAAGCGATGAATGTATCTCGGTGTACACACTACTCTGTATCCGTAATGTCTATGAGGATCATATCATGCCGCATCGGAATATTCCCACTTTGCCCCATCCCCGGATATTACTTTGACATCAGACCGCCCTTCGAGCAAGTCCACCCCTACGCTTCGCAGCGCGTTGACACACCATTCTGGATAGCCTGCGTCGCCGAAATAGTTGGCGAAGAAGTTTTTCAGGTAATCTGGGAATGTGCCGTTGATGATCGCGTCCCTTGCGCCTCCCATGATACGGGCCTGGAACACGAGGTTGTGCTGTGTAATCGCTGGGTAGGCGTCAGACAAATGCAAAACTTTGGGCCACGCTGGAGATGTCACCATGGGCTGTCGCCGTTTCGAGCGTTGCATTATGGTGGAGAATTGCCCGCGCAGTACCACTGGCGCATGTAGGACAAGGGCACCCCTCTTCGATTGGCCGCATGTCGGCGGCGTGCTTGCTTAAGCCTGTGTCACTTCATCAGCACATGCCTATGAATCTTTCGATGCGTGGTGTGCACGTACGCAGGTTCAGAGGTCCTGTCGGTGTGAGCGCAACCCCAAACCTTGCTGTCCGTGTGGGAAACACGCAATCCGCCTACTTGCATGTCAGAGTCTTCGTGTTCAACAGATGCAACGTTGACGAACCATGTCGACTCCGAGGGCGACGCACACCAGTAGGTCTATACAATCATCAGCCTAAAATCGCCATACACGGATCTCTACATACCCTCCGCAAAGCCGATCCCCATCGAATATCGTGGACCTGTCCATATCAAATAGTTAGTACTCGCATTAGAGGGTGGTTTCCAACTTACGATCTTCCGGAAGCTTATCTGCACACTGCTTGATTCTGTACATCTTGTGAGGTTGATATCAGATATCACAATGACTCAGGACTTACACTCTCCAGAAGATGTCTGCGAGAGGCTTGCATCAGTACGATCAGTACGACGAGACATTAAAGACACTACGCATACCTTTCTCTTCACCGCCGCTCAGGCCGCCAATCGCGTAGCCAGCGACTCTGTCTCTACGTGCGATCATCTCGTCGAGGCACTTATCACGGAGCTCTGGGTCCAATCCGCCCTGGACGATTGCGAACAAGTTTTGCACGTCATCCCTTCCTGATTTTTGATGGAATTCGATGCACCGATCCAGCCATCGAATGGTCCTCCACATCGCTTCTTCCACTCGGGGTCCTACAGTAAGGCTAGATACTGCAAAAAGAGATTAGCATATACGTTGTTTCACTTGGCCGATCGATGACAAACCTACGTCGTCCAATTGCATGACGATATCCGCGCCTATCGCATGCTGTATGGATATACTCTCCTCTGGCTGGAGATGTTGTGAGACTCTGCTTTGAAGTTCAGATGTGATGGCGCATTACCGTCAACATGGTAGGCTTCCCATCAAAGGGGCTAGCAAACAAGGCGCCTTCCTCGGTGATTTTGGTGAACTTGCTCAGAGACACCAGTTGGAAGCCTCCGCTATCCTAGGAAACCCGTCAGGAGCGAACGGTTCCAGGGTGCTACGCGATCATACAGTCAGGAGGTTGTGGTTCCAGCCTTGGAATTTATGGGCGCCTCCGGCCTCTTTCAGAACTTGTATACCAGGTCTAAGGTTGAGATGGTATGTATTGTTGAGGATGAGATTCACGCCAAGCGCCTCCACTTGCTGCGGCGTTAGCCCTTTGATAGCTGCCTGAGTCGCAACAGGCATGAATGTAGGTAGCATCGTGACCCCATCTGGAGACGGTGGTCAGTTCAGGGTCACTGCAACGCAAAGAGAACTCACGAGCGAGCCGCATCTTTGATACCCTAGCACGGGTTGTGTGGCACTTGGCCAGAACTTCGAATTGCATTGCGATGGACCGCAGCTTGATGGCTATATTGTGAGTAACGCACAGAGACAGTTAGGTGCTGTATTACGACCGGTCGCAACCGTAGCGCCAAGGCGAAGAAATTGGTAGTGGTAAAACGTGGCGGTGGTAGTGCGATGAGGCTATCGGCCTCCCGATCAGATCTTGAGGCAGAAAACCAGCGCCTACCGCATGAGCGCGTCCTCCGTCGCGTCTCGAGCTAGCGTGTGTCTTGACTTGGCCCATCTCTCGGTCATCCTGAAGCCGTCTGTGTCCGCTGCAATCATGCGGCTTTCGCGCAACGGTCTGCGCTCCGTGAACTCTGCATTATCGGACAACTGGCGTCCATGGCAGCGCCAATGCCGTAGTTTCAAACTCCAGGCTGGATTGCTGGAGGATCTCAAGTCAAGGGGACTAGTCGCGGACATCACAAGGTGAATCTCATCCTACACGTTTGATGTATTTCTGACCAGCGTAGGCCTGTGCAGCTTGAAGCTGAGATTGCGAAACAGCCTCAGACGGTATACGTGGGAGTAGACCCTACTGCACGTTCGCTCCACGTCGGCCACCTCGTGCCATTGCTCTGCCTGTTCCACTTCCAGATTCGTGGACATCAAATCATTCCTCTAGTGCGCCAAACATGATACTGCATACCTGTGGAGTGACGTGACCGAATGGCCAGATAGGAGGCGCGACAGGACTCATCGGAGACCCGTCCGGACGTTCCACTGAACGCCCTCTGTCCGCGCGCGAAACGATCGATTACAACGTTGCTCAGCTTACAGCTGGAATCTCACAATTCTTTGACGGTGCTATGGAATACGCCAAAAGACGCCTCCCTGCCTCATCGACCCCAATCCAGTCACCCAATGTGCAAAATAATTTGAATTGGCTGAAGGATCTGAACCTTCTCGAGTTTCTCCGGACAGTTGGCTTCCATAGCAGAGTCAACACCATGCTTGCGCGTGAGAGGTGAGACGGTTCTTGGCCTTCCGCTGCTTGAAATTGACACGTCTCAGTGTGCAAGCTCGCCTTGCTTCCCAACAAGGCATCTCCTTCACCGAGTTCACGTACCAGCTATTACAAGCGTACGACTTCCTTACCCTACACAGGAAATTCGGCTGTACCATCCAAATAGGCGGTTCCGACCAGTGGGGTAACATTATTGCTGGAATCGAACTCATAAACCGCGCGAACGCTGCGCCCGGAACACAGCAAGAGGGCTCCGCGGATAAAGGGTTCGGCATCACGACGCCTCTGCTTACGACAGCCTCCGGCCAAAAATTCGGCAAAAGTGCTGGGAACGCCGTGTCCCTGAACGAAGAGGACACTAGCGTGTTCGATTTTTACCAGGTCGGTATACCGGGCATGGCTTACCCGAGGCTGGGTTGACAACTGCTTTCGCCACAGTTTTTCCTTCGATCATCCGACGGGGATGTCGGTCGCTACTTGAGGATGTTCACGCTCCTACCCCAGGAAAAGATTGACAGTGTCATGGAGTCCCATGAGGTGTGTGTTCGGATGTCTGACTCAAGCACAGCGAGAGCATCGCTGAGGTGTCAGCCTTAGCGATCCCCGGAAGCCCGTGTGGCGCAGCGTTTGCTCGCCGAGGAAGTCACTGAGCTTGTCCATGGCCGTATGTCTTCTTTACCGCTCACCATGCACTAGCTGACTCATGTCGTAGAGGAGGGCGTCGCGCGCGCGCAGCTGGCGACGCGGATCCTGTACGAGCGTGACATTGCTACGGCAAGGGCTGACGACGTCCTCGCCGCACTCCGCGGGAACCCAGTGCTCCAGCTCTGCGACGCGTCGCAAGTCATCGACGTTCCGCTCATCAAGCTGGCGGCGCAGTTCCGTCTTGCAGCATCCAACAGTAAGTCCCCGCGACTGTAGCAACGACGTACTGATTGAAACGTTCCCCCACCGCAGGTGCCGCGCGCCAACTTGTGACAGCCAAGGGCCTGTACCTAAACAATGCTCCCGTAGTCGACGTTCACCAGAAGCTATCCACCGCCGATCTAGTGGACGGGCGGCTCGCTTTCCTGCGTGCTGGGAGTCAGAAGCTCGCTGTAATCGCTCTTAACTAGACGTCATAGACTACGTGTGACTTAGTAAAATACTGTTTAATGCGTCTAATAAATACGCGAATCGCCGGGAGTCAGAACGGTTGCTCCAAGTTCCGCACCGACCACGACTAACTACATGCCAGAGTTGAAACGTAGAGGATGTCATATCAGTCCACCCGAATGGCGCTGTACAGTCTCCGGACAGCCCAGTACGTCGCGAGGAATCCAATAGTACCTGTACGAGCGGCACAGCGCGGTTAGCGTTTGAGCTCCATCACATGGATACGGTGACAATGACACGTACCTGTGATCAGGAAGTCGAAGAGCGCGAGCAATAGTAGGTATCCGAAGTACAGCACGGTGCTAGAGAATGAGTCGAGCGAGAGGCGGGACGCCCAATACACCACGCCATAAGCTAGAAGCCAGAACGCACTGCCGCCCCCAGTGAGAAACGCGCGCCAGTGCCAGCGGTAGTCTTCGCGACACAGGATGAAGTATGTAAAGAGAATGGTGACAGTCGCAGTCGTCAGCGCAACGATCGCTGCGGTGAGCGCGAGGAACCCGAACGCGTAGTACGCGCGCGAGGCGAAGAGACTCGACAGCACGAAGTACAGCTCAACGAACGCCGCTCCTGTGCTGATGCATCAGTTGCCAGAATGCATCAAACAGTCGGGAGGCGCACCGAAGGGCAAAACGCCCGCAAGTATGGTTGTGGCCTGCCAGGGCGGGGCAATAAGGCGTCAGACTCCCGATATAGCGGTCCGATGCAGGCGTAGACGTACCCATGGACGTAAATAGGTGGGCTGTGGCGGTATCTGGCGTGGAATTTGATTCACTCTCACAGGATTTGGAACGGCCTAGGTGCCCAGATGTCACGAGCTCAGTTCGATACATATGTTCCCGTGCCATGCGATCGTAGCAACCTACCCCATGCTTAGAGCCGAAATATGACCCAACTGCGGACAGCGGCGCCGAGATGCCAAACCACAGGACTATGATGAGCAGTAGCGTGCCTGAAGGAGCGCACGGTCAGCCCCGGGAGAAGCAACAGTATTACACGCCGCCCGCGTTAGCTCGGATACGATGGGAGTCAAAGACGTACCGAAGGGTACGGCCCCCGAGGAACCCGCAGCGATGAGGAAGAGATCGAGAAGGAAGACGATCATGAATACGATCCTGAAATGCAATGTCAGATGAGTATTTTACGGATATCGATGTGAAATGCTCAGATAACCTACGTTGGCATAATGGTAGCGGTAAAGAACGAGTTTCGCCTCTTGTTTGTCCCTCCCAAGGATGCATATACTCTACTGGAGATGTAACCCCCGATACTATCTCGCAGCGTTAGTCCAGTCGAGATCATCTACGCAGGAGCAACGCACCATCCAAAGAAAGTCCAGCATATCATCATGACTGTGGCAAGTGAACCGCGATTGGATGGTGATAGGAACCCGAGGAGTGCGAAGACTGGAATGTTGTTGAGTCATCAGTTTCCGCAGTAGTATACTGCTAGAACAGACCTAATGTAACTGCGACCATCGCGCATAGTTGTGAACCGTTACCGACTAGAACGGACAGCACCAATGGGTTCTGTGGTGTGCGGAATACCTCGCCATGTATCAATTTCCAGCCCCAGTCTTCTTGCACATCCTCCTACGCATATAGTCAGCATCTTGACATCTCAACTCACGGAAAAGACCTACACTCAGATCGATGGCATTATACCGAGAGATCTGTGAACTGTAAGTCACAATCAAGGCAGTGCTGCGGAGGCGAGAACTCACGTCTCGAGATACAGTTCGCACGAGGATCATGGAAACCATGACGCAAAGGAAAACTACGACGATGACAGCATTGATGAGGCTGAACCAGTGGATACGCTGACATGTTTGCATTAGCCAAGTAGTATAGCAATTGAACCGCCAAGGAAGTCAGTGAGACTCACAGGATCGAAAATGTGGAGATAGTTATCCCATCTTGTCGCCCAAACGGTATCCGATTTCTGAGGTATCCGTATGAGTGTCAAGAGTGACAGTCGAATATGTGATACACATACTTCCCACATTACACGATACGTGTAGCGCACGGTGTTATTCTCGGCCTCGCTGAGGATCAACGGCGGAGTATCTGAACCGCACTCCAGCTCGTTTCCGGATGGCGCCTCCTGTGGACCTCCATGGCTAGAACGCGTACTGCCTTAGTTGTTACCATGCAGTGTGTCAGGCCATCGAACATTACCTGGAAGGCCAGACGAGAACTCCGACGATACGAAAGACATCATCTCTTGGTGAGTGGTACCTACGCGCCGAACTTCGTAAGAGAAAGAAGTTCCGCGGTCTCTGTCCCGGACTGACCGAAGTACAATGTCATAGTGGTTGTGCAATGCCGGCATCTCCTCGAACTCGCCCTCGTCATTACCCAGGTTAAATCCCATATCAAAGAACACTTCTTTAGTCCGCTTGTCTTCTTTCATTTCAGCGGCTGGCAGTCCGTCCACGAGCCAATTGATCGCGTAGTCCTCTCGTATACGATCGTTGATGAACTTCGCATCTTCCGGCGGGACGTGTTCCACACATAGTAAACGACAGGTTCCATTGCCCTGCATCATCTCAATCTGCAAGCAAACTGAGCTTTAGTTCTGTTACTATGTCGAGGGAGACATACGTCATATGGCGAGTTGAATATACGGTCCCCGAACAGGATAGACCCAATGGATTCGGGTTGCTTCTTAGGTCCACCCTCAGGTTGACAGAAATGGAATGCAGGGTTGTAGTAGTCATCTGCGTATCTTACATGAGTCGTGAAAGATGATCACACGAATGTCTGACCTACAGTTGATGAGGGATTTCTAGGTCCGAGTATGGGAAGTGAGGGAGTCCCAGCATACATGAGCATCAATGGAATACGCACCAGCTTAGCGTCGTCATGACCAGCAATCATGGGTGTCAGCGCATTCACAAATAGCTCCACGCGCTCTCCTGAAACGTAGTCATGGGGAGCTGCACCCGGCAAGTAGAAGGCATGCGCAGAGGTCAGCAGCGAGAGGGCAAGGAAGCCCAGGCGGCGCTGCATGCCGGCCATTATTGGAACGGTGGTTCAACACGCAACAAAGCAGTAGCCAGCAAGTCAAGCGAGAGCTGTGTGAGGTGGTGATGGAGCGGTGGAAGGGCTGAGTAGACGTGCGTGAACCCGCAGCGAGAGCGTCTGTGAGAGCTGTTGGAAGTCACCCGAGCCGACGTCGCGCGCTGCTGGCATAGGCGCCCATTAAGCCCAGTCGCGCGTCGTTGTGACAGCGCGTCACAACGTACAAACAGAGGCGCTCGCCCTATAAGCGCCAGGCGGCGTTCTAGCAAACGCCCGGATCTGAGGCTCAGGCTAATGAGCCTGAGCTTGGCTCCGGTCGCAATTGGCGCTGCCCGGACACTGCCAGTGTAAGCGGGATCGCGGCACATGAAGAACGCATACAGCCAGACTTGGAGGGCTATCTCTTGTGATGTTTCCTTTTCTGCATACTTCTGCTGACAAACTGCGCAAGGTCACACTGCAGGCGGATCCCTTCCCCTCAACTTGGAACTGTACATCGGACATCGTCTTCGCAGGCCCATGCTCATCCGCGCTCTAGTCCGACGGCTTGAGTGCGTCTACACCGGCGGATCGAACGGGAAGCGATCGAATACTGCTTTGTCGGTATGTCCTCTGCCAAGGCACCCCGTTGGCCACGAACCATGACCGGATTTCCCTGTCCTTGTCGGCTGTGGCAGAGTGTCTCAGCCCTTATAATTCGGGCGCCCGATAGCTGCTCTCCCTTATATTCAACTGCAGAGAACTGCGACGGCCCTCACTTCGCCTCGCTCCCCCCATCTTCCCATCACTCTCAAGCCTTCATGGAACGGCTTCCCGAAGAGCTCATCGCGTATATCTTCGACTACGTGCAGACTGCGCACGCGCTCTCTGCGGCAATGGTTGTCAACCACCGCTGGTACATGTACGGCGCGCGCAACCTCCACTCTAGGCTTGTGCTCAACTTGGGCATCGACTTGGCCATTGATTCGCCGAATGTGGTCATCTCCCTGATGAAGCGTCTCATTTCCCCCACGCTCTCTACCGCCCACCTCATCCGACATCTCGACATCTTTGGCATAGTGAACGCAGAAGTACAAGCCTTGATCATCAACGTTCTCCGTCATGCTACCACTCTGCGTTCCCTCAACATACACGCCCTCAACGTCTGCAGGGACGTGTCACCCTTCCCCACGGAGGTCTTTTCGTCTATGTGCCGGCTTCCCAACCTCGTCGCACTCAATATCGCTTTAGTGCCAAGATCTTTGCCCTCCCTACACACCAGTCAACTTCACGCGCTGCGTGTACAGGAACCGGTGGATCACGCCACTCTATGCCGCCTCACCGATCTAGCGACTGGCTTCTCGAGGAGTATCAGGAGCCTCGAACTCGCTATTTCTGTAGACGGACCAGGCACCGCAGTCGAAGAAATGGTGTTTCTCGCCTCCGCTCTCGCGCATGCCCCATTACGCGCATTGTCCGTACAATTCGTTCTCCCCCATGCTGGCTTAATGTCATGGGGTGACTTTGAGGTTTGTGCTTCAATATGCTTGGTATGGGACGGCCGATGCTCAGTTACATCGCAGGACGCCATTAGTCAGATGGGTCCTGCACTACGCGGACTATTCCATCTCAGAGTTCTCTCCATCGTCATCCGCCCGGACCCCATCATGACCACGATTAATTCAGCAATACTCGGTTCGGGCGATAGCCAACGAGAATCGCAAACCAGAAGGCTAGCGGAGCGTCTCATTGCAGACCATCAACTAGACTTATTGACGCGACTCGAGCTGCGGTGGCATGGATGGAAGGTCGAAGACGGACAGCTGGTGGCGTTACCACGGTCTGAGCTGCTGAGGCTACCCCAAAGCTGGATATACGAGCAATACGGCCAATGTAGCGGTGCATTACGATGACAGCTGTCTATCGGCTAGGGCTTGAGGACAGAACCTCCCAGCACGTGGTGGGTTTGACCTGATCTGAGGCACTAGAAGCTGGCGATTGTGGTACATCGCACGCTACGACGATACCTCGGGCGCACATCCATGTGGTGCAGTGAGTCAGGCGAATGCTTAACTCCCTTCTCGTACTCGTGTGTTTCCACAGGACGGTCTGAAGACGGCATCGACTTACGAACACCCCGCGAGATCACGGATAGCGGAGATTAGTAGGATAGAGAACTCAATCTAATCTGACCCTTCCGCTCCAAATTCACCGCGAATGCACCCGCGTCCTGTGTGTAATGATGGATGTTTCCCGTGTTGAGTATCAGGGAGCCAGCGATGAAAATGATCCACGGATTCACATACGCTACCCTCGATGTGGTTCAGAACATCATAGTCACTTAGCTGGCGCCTCCGGGCAGCCCGTGGAATGCAGCTGAAACATCATACCTACCGAGCCAGGCTTTGAATGCAAGTACTCAACTTGGCTTGACGTCGTTGACGAGTGGCGGTGTCAGCGATGTCGGGTAAAGCCGAAACCAGCCAATTCCGGCAAACGGACCTCAAGTTCTTTCCAAGCGTCCGCGTGTTGCCCCTCTCGCTCTTTGCTTTCTCTCTCCCACCATCCGCGATTCGTGGCATCAACGCCTCGACGACGAGCTCGCCATTCGCCGCCGTAGTCGGGCACAGGAACGCCGGTCGAAGAAGCAGACGTTCTGCAGCAGCAAGACGTTCGGCCCGAGCCACTGGGCAATCTTCGTCTCGTGGACGCGTTCTCGACAGCATTCAGTCTTCTAGCTTCGCGCCATCCAGGTGCCGGAAAGCTATCCACCGGGCGTCGGTTGAGTAATTCAAGAACCAGGAAGATTTAGGAAGCCGCTCATCTCCGCTCGCACGTCTCGCGCATATACGCATTCGCCCTTGACCCCTGAAGGCTGGACGCCTTGGAATGGCCAAGGAGGCCTCCAATCCACTTGCCAACTTTCAGTTTGAGATTATCGGACAGGAGCCTGCCCTTCTCAAGCGTTTTTCAGCACCGGGCGCAGTCTCGCCCACCCAAGGCACGAACCCTTCTCCGTCTTTGTCTCCGTCTCCATCTCGTTCGTCCTCCCCGAAACCGCCGGGACCGAACATAACCCCGCCTACTTCGCGCAAGACCCTTTTGGAGGCCTTGGCAGGAATAGAAGCCTCGATGACACCTAGCGCTACACCGCGTCCTGTCGAACCTACAGATCCCTCAAGCACCGCATCACGCCTTAGTGGCGCGTCCGCGTCGGCCGCTATGCCAAACGGAAAGACGCATTTGCCCACTTCTGCGAACAAAACCGTCAGTACGTCAACCACACACGCGCCAGAAGTTACACCTTCGTCGGCGGGACATACTGGATCCGCCTCTACGCATCCGGTCCTCACTACTTTCCTCCCTGTTCCGAGTTTGAGCATATCCGCGCTCAGTTCGCACCGGTTAGGGCAAGCTGAACAGATACATCCTCAACACGAAGATGCCTTCGATGTCTTCCGTCATGCGCTGCAGCGACTCCAGGCAGAGTCAGAAGAGTACTCGAGACGTGAGGAGGAGACGCGGCGTGCTATGGCCCGCCAGCAGGATCAAGCGGCCCGTTGGCATGCTCGCGCAGACGCGCTCCTCGAAATGCTTACATCTGTATTCACCCAGGCCGAACGGAGGGTAGCATTGGCGAGCCATGCTGTCCACGAGGTCGAACGTCTTCGTGAAGTTGTGCGCCGGCACGAAGAGGAGGCTGCAGAACATCGCAACAGCCTTGCGCGCCTCGAAGCGCAGGCTTCAGAGCTCGAACGCGAGCTAGCGCAGAAGCGTTCGCAGATAGAAGAGGACCGGTCACTCATGACTGCTTGCAGGGAAGAGCTCAACAAGGTTACAGAGCAGGCTAAAGCGGAAAAGGCTCACCTTGTGGCCGATGTCAAAGATCTCAACGATCGCATGCGCGTTCAGGCCGCCCAATGGTCAAAACGCGAACGAGAGCTCGAGGCGGCGCTCACAGAACAGAAGCGTGTTGCGGCCCAAGAGAAGGAGAGGCTGCTTGCCCAGCTTCGGGAGCACCAAGTTGCCGCGGATATGGATCAGAAGAGGCATGCGGCAGGGCTGGAGCTCCTTGAAGAGCAGCTTCGCACTGCTCTGGAGACACAACGGCGCAACCGCGACGGAGGGACGCGAGGACCGCAAAATCGCACCATGGGGCCTGCAGAGCATATCGACGGTGCTAGCCTGAGTCCCGTCGTAGGGCCGCCTCCTCAATCTTCCGCGTCATCGTCTGGTTCCCAAAAGACGGTGCCGGAAGCACAAAAAGCAGCACCTTCCAATCAGCTTGTCTCAGCACAGACGAGTGCGCCGTATTCTAGGAGCGATATGGACCACGCTTCCAGGGAAATGCCGCCTCGGTCTTCCGCAACTGACAACCCTCCGGTCAAGGCCGAGCACAGTACGCCTGCATTGACCCAAGACCCTGCCACGGTTAGGCGAAGACCTCCACCCGCGGAAACGCCGACTACCAGGAGAGTCAAGCCCGAGCCCAGTACTTTGGGGCGAAGGCCTTCTTCTACTTCGTCGCCTGCCTCGCCGGTCGGCACACAACCTGCCTTCCAAGCTCCTGTAAAGCCAGAAACGTCTACTCCTCTCCATGGCCGGCAGATCCAACTCAACAACTCTCTTTCCCCCAAGACGAATGGTGCGCCGCGACGCGAACAGTCTTTGGACTACGAGCCAGGTCCCTCTTTCTCCCAGGTGAAAGTGTCGGGCCACGATCAGCTGCCCGCCGTGCCTGGAAAGCTTGTCGGTCCCACCGCGACCTTTGCGCCGCGACCCCAGGAGTTTAATGGACCACGCGATCCGTTCGAAGCCGCCGCTATTGTCCCCGAGACGCCTTCTCCTGCTGTGTCGTTCGGTATGTCATCATCGGAGATGCCAGTGGGCCACCCTTCCATTCCCGATCTGGCGTATCCCTCGCGGTCCAACTCACCAGCATTAATCATGTCGACAATGCCGTCCGAAGATCATGGCGTAGGCCTTGGTATCATCGACTCAACGCAGGGCGGTCCTTCCCGGATTCCGGGTCCGATATCGCGTGGCCATACGCCTCCGCCTCCAAGACCTCTACCGGGACAGGCGCGGGGGCTACGCAGAGACCAAGTCCCTGCTCGTGTCGCCCGCGAGGTGGATCATTGGTCGCCTACGCCGGATCGGCCTCCATTGTACCGCGACCCCTACTTGCCTCCCGGGCGCCTCAAACGACCGCGCGACGAAGAGGAGTCGCTAGAGAGGTCGCCCCGTCGTACTCGTATCTCCCCACCTGTGGATGGGCCTTCACGGCCTCTCCACGACCCACCTCACTATCCGCCTGGCGCGCGCAGTCGTAGTCGGTCGCCGTACCCGTACCATAACCCGAGGGGCCGTAGCCCTTCCCCGCGCCATTCGCCTCCACGGGATTACGCGTACAACGGACGTCGTGGCGACTACTCTCCTGTGCGCCCTCGCTCGTACTCTCGGAGCCGCTCGCGCACACGGTCTCCGACTCCGCCCCCACCTCTGGTCCAAGGTGCCAACCGCGGTGTACCTGCAGACGGGTATGCGCGTCCGCCTCAAGCCGATCGTCAGGAATCTGACGTCCACTTTCCCCAGGTGGTGGCCGCCCCGGTACCGGAACCAACGCCCGGACCCGTACGTAGTGCAGCACCAAACGTATCGTCCCGGGGCAGGCCCGCGCAGAGAGGCATGGCGCCCGCCGCCTCCGCCTCGCGTGCCCCTCGAGCACAGGCTCGCCGACGCTCCTCGCCCCCGGTGGAGGGGACGGGGAAGGTCTCCCTACTAGCTCGCATGGGCGTCGACGTCACCGACGCAGGAGGCAAGCGCGCCCCTGAGAAGGCTACGCCGAACAAGACGGCGCGGGGAGGTGCTAGAAAACAAGCTGCAAAAGCTCGACGTGGCGGATTGGCCTCTCCTCATGCCACCCATCAAGGGGAGAACGACGCGAACTCTCTTCTCCACCGCATGAAATCCACCAGCAAACCAGGCGATCTGGAGTCTAGAATGTCTTGAGGAGAGGGACTATGAGTGTACTTGTAGTGTCTACTAGGTTCCGGTTTGTGATTCTCTCAGGTTTACGGTCCTCGTTCTGTTTCGACATCCCGCAGAAGAACATCATGACTTGTTACGTTTCTCTCAGCACGTCAGCACTATTCTTGCATCGCAACGTATCCGTAGAGCCCTGCATAGTGTCCAAAGCATTCTCCGTTTTAGTCAGTACATAGTGTATCCAATGGAGTTCCAGAGCAATCCTGTCAATGATCAACGCATACCGCGCAAATGTGCTTCTATCCGAGCCGGCTGCGGGGAGTACAATGGTACCCTGTGGTATAGTGATACAACATGAGTTCAATACAAGATTTTGGAACCTTCAGCTCGCGCCGCAGATAGTCAGTTCCCGCATCTCCTGCAGGACGCTCTCCACCTGTTACACGAATGAGCACAAGAGGTAATGCTCACAACACGGATGTAACATACCTGGGCATCGAGCTGTCCACCGGCATAGTCGTCTCGAACGTTGTCGGCGAAGTACCTGCAGAGCGGCACCGGTCAAAGTAAGTTCAAGCGAGGCAAGGTGGTGGCCCACCTTTGCACGCCGCCTAGCTTCTCGTAGCCCTCCTCCGCGAACTTGCTCTGCATGCGAATCATGGCCTCGAAGCTAGGGTCAAAGTAAGGGATGCGGAGGTCGAGCAGTTGGGGCAGTTCCGAGATCAGCTGCTCGTTCAGCATGTCGAACACCTCCTTGGCCTCATCGTGTTCTTGCTGGGCCTAGACGCACGGCCAACTCAATTCAACGCCTGCGGATAGCGAGCAATTCGGTGCGCGTGCGACTCACTCGAGGCAGCTTTGTGGGATCGTCGCTCGGCTTCGCGATAAGCTTGTTCAGCTTGCTGCGCGCTGCGTCGTAATCTAGGAGCTGCTCGCCCGTGGCGTGAGCAGCGTGTCGGACCGCGGGTCGACATGAGGAAAACGCACCTTGTGGTTGCGCTTGTTGATCTGCTCGTTGACGACGGGGAAGATGGCGTTCATCTTGCCTAGGGGCTCCATGACGGTGGTGCGGTAGGGTGCTTCCTGTAGGGTAGCGGACGTTGATCATGCGTACTGGGATAGCGAGAGGGCATGGGGACATACTAGTTCGCGTCCGATACCGGTGTCGAGGTCGTCTACTGCTCGCTTGTATGCGTGGGCCGCCATTGCACTCTCGGATGCCTTGTCGGCAGCGCTGTAGAAGACGTCGATGGTATCCGCTAGACGACCTTGTGTTGCGGTCATAGCTACACTGATGTCAGAGAGGTGACTACAGAGACGGTGGTCACGATGCGCTCCGCACCCTTCATCGCGTCCGAGTAGCCCTTGGCTGCCTTCTGCAGTGCCTGGCACTCCTTCTCAAAGCTGCAAGTTCGCGTTAGGGTACAGTACCGTAGACATTCGGGAGAGACGCACATTTTGTACTTCGCTTCCTCGTCTGCGAACTCTCTATCTACGGTCCTCTCAATCTGGCCGGTCTTCTGCAGGAGCTATGGGGTCTCGTCTCAGAAGAGAGTACTCGGGAGGTTCGAGAGCGAGGGACGGCATTACTGTAGTACCCGCGCGCGAGATGCCTTTCTTGAAACTAGAAGCGCAAAGCGCGTCAGAAGTGGTATACCTACAGACGAGATTGCACATACCCTGTCCAACTCATGATGGCAAATGTCGCAGAGTGGTATAGATGAGGTAAGTGGCCTAAGAGAGACGGAGGGTGTAGAGATGATGGCGGTGCGGACTGTGCGGAGTCTCCTGCGCTTACACCCGAGATCACAGTACATGGGCGCTTGTCATCATCCAGACGCCGTGGCCCGCATGTCCGGATATGGCAAGCGCGATGGTTCACGCCACCTCCGAGTCGTCGGATGTGGTCAACAACATTGCATCCTCAACCGACCCGGGCCCCTCGACCTGTGCATCCTTTTGCATTGCAGTGTACCGCACTCTGATGCCCCTTGTCTTTGCATAGTTCTCGAAGCGGTGAGCGGGATATGCGCGGTGACCATGAAGCCGCGAACCAAATCACTGCCTACAAGGATCAAGGGCAAGACACGGGCATATAACGGCCACTCTGTGCTAGCACCCCTGTAAGTATGCATGCTTCGATCACGAGTCAGGATGCAGTCTGACCGACTCTCTAGCTACTGCGGCCTACGCGAGCGATACATCTCGGACTTTGACGAACTTGAAGGGGGCCGCGGCAGCCCTGGCGCAACATCATCCATATTCAATCTCGCTACGTTGGCACACCCGGATCTTCTCTTCTCTTTAAGCGGTATTACCTACAGGAAGCTTCCAGTGGGTCAACAGCAACCGCCACCCCATTGGATATGCGCACTCGACCCTGGCTGTTCATCGCGGTGCACACCGCTCACTGGCGGATTCCCCGTTCGGACGGCGTTCTCATACCGTCGCCTGGCTGCTTCCATCTACATCATGCACTCCACGTTCTCGGAAGCGTGAAGGAACTATTCTTTCTATGGTGCGCCCTCGTCGCAGTTCCTAGTATAACGGCTGCGCCGCAGTGAAGAAGTCACGACATAAGGCGAGCAGCACTGTGACATCCGAGCGGCATTCAAATCGCTTTGGCACAGGGTCGAACCTGTGTGTGGAGTACGTACCCTTGATGCTGTGAACGTACTTTACGGATACAATGTCGATGTGAAATTGGACGTTGTGTATAAACGTTATGTTGTAGGCGGCTAGCACAAGTTAGGACTCGGAACCGCTCCCGTGCTCGTTGGTATCATCGACGTTGGCTCAGCTTCCCTGCGGGTTCGGGAAGTGTGTGACTGAAAGACGCAAGAGAATCCATTTGACAACTCCCCTACAATATAGCACAGCACCCGAGCAATCAGAAAATATCTAAGCAAGGCTTGACACCCGCCACAAAATCCGCTTAGATGGGTATGCGTTCCAGCTCTTCAAGCGTCCAATACTTCTTCATATTCTCGCCAGATAGATCCTGCACCTGGATATAGATCCGATTGAGCACGGACCCTCCGCTACACGAGGCAGACAGACCACGTACCTCCTGATCGAGATGCTTGAACAAAACCTCGCGCCAGCTATTAAGACACGCACGCATCTCTTCCGGACTGTACTTGGACGGCTCCTCCGACCACTTGCGGATCAGCGCCGACAACGCATCCAGCCCTACAAGCACCGATCACAGAACGTCTCAGCCTGGAGGCCTGGCGTGTGTGGAACAGGACTCTCGTCGGAGGCAGGACGCACCGTGATGGATGGCCTCGTGCGACTTGAGGTGCACCTCGTCGTCCTTGAACGAGGTCATGCGTTTCGCGAGGATCGGGAAAATGTACCGCTCTTCGATGGTGTGATGGGTAGTGAGACCTGCCAGTGGGATACAAATGCGGGTGTCAGTACAGGTTCGCGGGTAGCAAGACAACGAGAAGCGAGTCGCGTGTGACTACACGAGAAATGAGCCTACCTCTGGCCAATTGCGACGCTAGCCTGAGATACATCGGCAGCGACATCCCTCGTTTGGCGAATGACCCGTCCGCTAGCTATGGAATCAATTAGATCGCTTTGAAGGTTAGTACACGGGGTATATGTGTGAGAAGCCTTACTTCGTAAACGGCATTGACTTCACGGAGGCGGGGATAAGGGTTAATCGTAGGGTAGAATTGTGTCTCGAGCAGTGGTGCTTACATTCGTGCTTGAAATGTTCATGGAAATAAGTCATGGAATCCGCAAGCTATGAATACGATGCCATGTCAGTGTTTGTGATAATGGAAACGGAGCACTTCGAGTTCCTGTCGGCAGTGAACCCACCCTGTTCCATCTGGTCTCGTCCCTAGAACTGGACATATTGGTGAATGTCCTGTCGGATATGTACGCTGGATTGAAATTGGATGAAAACGACCGGTGGGTTGCTAGTGCTGGGATAATAGACACCGTGCGGAGGCTGTACCGCCTGGGAAGAAAGTGGCGCTTAAACAAGGTTGATATGGCTGAGTAGCAAATTTTGAATAATGTTGCCTGGAGCGTTGTTCTCTTGGTTGGGAGCTGCGTCCTGTAGAAGGTGTCCGTTAAAAACGCTGCTGTTGTGTGGCGGTGAACATTACTCCGCTCGCGCTGTTGGCGTGGTTGGCTTGTGGAAATACTTTGCCAAAAGTAGAAAGGCTCCGCCGTTCTGACAAACTACAGACGAGCCGGGTAAACAGTTTTACGCAATGATACACCTGATCGGAGCCGACCAAGGGACGCCAGTATACAACCAGTTCCAGGGCATTCGTCTATGGCATTGTACTTACACAGACGGTTTGAATAACCCATACGAAACGTCAAGCATGCACATTTCGGATGTCAGATGCGATGCGCTCGTAGCAACTCCCCGTTTTCGTGATGTTATGGTATAGCAGCACATCATACCATGTTACCAGGCCAAGATGGGCTCCAGAGACAAAAAGGTATCACGTCGACAAACGGTGCGATTGTACGGCAAAGTTAGAAGTCCGACACCCTGCCCTTGAAGCTCCAATCGCCATCGCCTTCACCCCATCTGCCGACAGGTTCGCGTTTAGGGCCGCCCTTCTCGCCCGTGACAGGGTTGGTGTCGCCCTCGAATTCAGGGACTATAGGTGCGAGTGCATCAGGATGCAAGGCCATGTCTGCTTCCTGTGCGGAGGGGTCGACTCTCTGGCCCGTTGAGAGCGGTGCTTGCGCACTCCTGACCAGCTCCTCGAATTCGCGCTGTTGCTCCCTGGGAAGCGGAGGGGGCGCCGGGCGGACGAGAGGATGGCCCGAAGACATGGACCTGCCCGATACGCGAGCTACAAACGCTGCAGGCCGCCGGGTACTGATGCGAATGGCCGTTCCAACGCCGTATGCGTACATCGTTGCTACGTCAAACGGCTAAGTAGATTTTCGTGGTAGTTAGCGCTTGAACCCTACAGCGAGATTGGTGACTTCCTACCGAACAAGTAGCACGAGTTCTGAAGTCAATGTGAGGACAAGGTGGTCAGCAACTGTGCACGGATGGTGACCGTCGATGAGTGTATACACACAGGACGAGGCCGGTGTGATGTATGTATGCGAGAACGTGACCTGCTCGCGTGAGATGCGGGGAAGGGCTGATGATTTTGAAGAGAGGTGCGTGGTTCAAGGTGGGTTTCTGACAAAGAGGGACGGTGCTCGACCGGTCATCTCATCGTTTGAACAAGCGCGGCAGCACGGCCACCCGGCCCCCTCTTTCGGCGCTTGGGAGATCGCCAGTCACGGATCGGGGAATCCGCTCAATTCGATTTTTCGGCTTAGGGGAAGCGGTCCGGTAGCGCCGGAGGTATCCAATTGGCGACGCACAAGGAAAAGGAGACTCGAGAGCCGTTCCATGTCTTCGGTCGTCTCCGCAGCCCGACTCGTTTGTTCGAAACTCGTACACCGCACGTATTCGATGGCCTGATCTTTCGCACGTAGAGCAAACTTCGGGGATGCGCGCAAAGTTGTTATTGCAGTCTGTCATGTAGAGGGCTTGCATAGGTAATGTGTGTGGCGCTAGTGGCTCGCGCGCAGTGTGCGGGGTAATGCGGCTGGTAAACGTCGGAGATGGGATCTATGTCGATTGAAAGAGACTTGAGTTGTTGCATGACGCGAAGAGGTGCAAGGTATACACAACGGGTCTGTTTCCAACGCGATTCCGCGAAGACGAGCGCGTGAGAAAGGAGGCGTATGAAAGGCCGCATTACGAAAGAGTCACAGGAGCTGAGGGTGTTGGGAAACTGATTGCGCCTCCAGCGCCCTGGCGCACCAGCGTGAATAAGAAGTCCGCATCTATGCTGCTCTCTCCGGACCACCATCTTCTCTGTGCTCTCTCGTCCAGCTCGCTCGTTCTCCGCTCGCGCTCAGACTGATTCCGCAACATGGAGCGCGGCAGTCTACTCGGCTGGACTCCCGGGCAGCCTACTGCGGTCATCGACCTCGGGGAAGAGTTCGCTCCTGATCCGTCGAACGCATCGTCCTCCGCATTGCAGTTCTCTGCCGCCTACTACGCGGTCGATTCTTCGGCTGAAGGGAATGGGAGCAAGAAACGAAAGGTCGAACGTGCCTGTGACTTCTGCCGCAGGAGGAAGGCCCGATGTGATGGCCCTAGCATGCCGGACAACGTCTGCAGCAATTGCATCTCAAACTCGAGGGCATGCACATATGTGTACGTCGCAGCATGTCTCTTGTCTCGCATACACACTCTAAACCAGCTTTATGCGCCGTTCAGCGAAGGCTCGAAACCTCGAGGTCCTCCTAAGGCGTAAGTTCCGCTGTTCGAGCATCTCTACCTACCGCAGGCCTCACCTCGCCGTGCAGATATGTCGTGGGATTGGAGGATAGGGTGGAGAGAATGGAAGCTCTTTTAAAGAGGGTTAGTGTTCCGATAGCAACCTCCTCCGCCGTTCCTTTCCGCGACCCCTCCCCATCGCACCTATCCATTGTAGTGTCTGTTCTGAGCACAGCTGACGGACCTTATAGCTGCGTCCGGAACTTGACTTTACCTCCGAGTTGGGCCCGCCCATTATCCGTGACTCGTGGAAGAACGATCCAGCCCCCGCAACATGCTCTGACAAGGCTAGGTCGAACTCTCCGCAGGCTGTTCACACTTCGCCCTCAGGGAGCAAGGCACAGTCTCCGGTGTCTCTTACTGCTCCGCCCTCAAATCGCGCCGCGTGTCCCACTACTGCCTCCGGCAAAAATGGAGAAGGCACCCAGTCTCGTCCCATTGCGGGCAGGAAGCCTTCCGCCTCCAAGGGCAAGAAGCCACGGAAGTCCTCTGCACCGGAGCCGACTTCCAGCTCTGATCATGACGCGTCTTGCTCGTCATTGTCGGATTCTTCGGATACAGACGAGGCAGGAGAGCTGAGCATCGTGCGAGGGTTGAAGCGTCTAACGTTGCGAGGCCTCGAACCAACCGATCCATCGCTGGAAGCATATGGGAACGACAACCAATGGAGGTTTCACGGGAAAAGCAGTTCGTTTAAGCTCATTTCGACCACTCGGGACTTGATACAGAAGCACATCGTCGAGAATGTCTCCAATTCCAGCGATGGTCGGCAGTCCAACTCTCCAGCTAGCATACAACTCCCTTCTTCATCCAGCACGAAGCGACCGGAGTTCTGGAGCATGCCACCCGTACGTCGCCCGTTGGTGGCTTTATGACAGCATCTGACCCACCAATTTTAGTGGGAGCAGGCATATGAGCATGCGGACGATCCAACAGTCCTCCCCGATTTCTTGTTACCTGCGTTTCCGCCACCTGACCTAGCAGAGACTCTACTCAACGACTACTTCGAGTATAACAGCCTCACGTTTCCGGTATGTGCACCTCAGCACCACCACGTTCGCCGACCACTGACCGTGTGTGCATTCAGATACTTCATCGCCCTACCTTCGAGCGCCAGTGGCGTGAGAGGCTGTATACGCGTAATGTTTGGTTTGCATCCATATGCTTGTCAATATTCGGCGTCGCTAGCCGGTGGAGCTCTGATCCTAGGGTGCTCCCGGACGAAGTTGCGGACAAAGCGACTGCAGGTGAGAACGAGGACATCTGGACGTTGGCGGGCTGGAAGTACATCGCCACCAGCATAAGTGAGTTGTCCCCACTCTCACGGATTTCCGCCACGATATTGAACGAGGTGTCTTTCCGCCGTCAGAGGTGCACGAAACGAGGCGCAGCGTTCTTTCCCCACCCGAGCTGTTCGAGATCCAGAGTTTTGCCGTAAGTCAATTCCGCGGAGTGACTTCCTGACCCTCGGGCTGATGCACCCCTGTCTGTTCATGCTCAATTGTTCACACACCCGCGCATGTTTGTCTGACATGCCCGTGCCGCTGCCAGCTCATTGGCCAGTATTGGCGTGGCACAGTTGCGCAGCACGGCTCGTGGTTCTACATCAGCGTTGGTGTATTGAAAGCGCAGGACGTCGGTGCCCATCGTAGGAAGATGTACGGAAGGAAGCCAACGATTGAAGAGGAACTCTGGAAAAGGGCATACTGGCATCTTGTTGCCTTTGACCGAATCGGTAGTATGCTGATCGGCAGGCCATGTTGCACTCGAGAAGAGGAGTGAGCCACTATCAATTGTTAAAGCCACCATATCGCTAACGAAACACCACAGCCTCGATTTGGAGCTGCCTCTTGAAGTAGACGATGAGTACTGGGAGAACGAGGACCCCGACCTTGCCTTTCGGCAGCCGGAGGGAAAGCCTTCCTTTGTCACAGCATTCGTACAATGGATCAAGCTGAGCCATATCATGTCGTTCGCGCTCAAGATGTTGGTATGTACTTCGTGCATGTTGTTGAGCCGTGCGGTGACCGAGGATCGCACTTCGACAGTATACCACTCCTAGCCCCGTTGATCATCTGCGACATGATTCTGCGCGACAGAGCAAGGAGCAGACCATCGAACAGTTGAATGAGGCTCTGCTCAAGTGGCTGCAAGAGCTCCCGCCCCATCGTACGTGACTCTATTCACTGCCACGCTACGCTCTCTCATCGCGACTTAGTGAGGTGGCGCCCTGATATGGAAGATCGTGCGTTCGCTACCCAAGCGGCGACGTTGTACACAACCTATCACCTGGTGCAGATTGTCGTCTATCGTGCGTTCGTTCGCATCCCTCGGGGCGTCTCAGCGTCGCCTCCCCAACCTACGCCACGCGATGCCTTCTCACAGAAGGCCATGACAATTTGCCTCAGCTCGGCCCGGGCCGCGTCGTACATTCTCGACGTGCAGATGAAACGCGGCATGCTGAATTTCACGAACGTTATTCACATCTCTTTCGCGTGTGCCGGGGTCCTGCTAGTCCACCTTTGGGATCTCATCCGACAATACGGCACCCAGAGATGGCTGTCCACCGAGGCCCGTACGCAGGTGGCACAGGAGATCGCATCGGTCTTGGCCGAGATTGGGGACACGATGGGGCGGCTGGAGGAAATAAGCGCCAAATGGGAACTCGCTCGCGAGATGCTGTAAGTCGAAAAAAGATCCGCGCCGATTTTGAGGTTTTGGTGACATACAGAACTGATCTTCTCTCACGTAGCGATGAATTGAAGGACGCGCTCCCGGATAGCCCTACGGACGACTCGCCGTCGTTACCGCTCGCCTCCGTCCCAGAGCCCTTCGCACCCGTGTACAACGTGGCACCGACGTCGCATTCACAGCAACACGAATACGCTTCGCGGATGCCTGCATTGGCGCCGTCGGGCCACTACGAATTGCACGCATATCAAGAGCCTCGCCCTCTCGTACATCCGACGCCCCGTGCTTCCGTCGCATCCCACTTTTCAGGCACAGACGCGCCGATCTCTATGCAGCTGTCTTTAGACGGCAGTTTGCCTCAGCTGTGGGACATGGACGGAGCGCCGGCTTCACCGCCGCCGCTGCCCGACTTCGCTATGTTTATGCCTCCCCATCCCCCGCCACAACAGTTTACGCCGGCGCCAGTGCACAAACCGCCCGCGCCCGCGTCTGTCTATTCCCAACACCACCAACACCACCCTCAACACAATCTGACCATGCCCAACCTCCACGTAAATCTCGCGCAGGGCCGCCCGGTCCCTGGGCAGATGCACCGCGCAAGCTTCCAGGACGTGCGGCCCCCGCACCTGCCCCGCTCGGCGGAGCAGCCGCAACCGCAGCCTGGGTACCACCAGGTCTCGTACCCTGGTCCAGGGCCCGCGCATCACCAGCAAGCGTTCGGCGCCAACCCGCAGTCGCTTCCTGCGGACTATCGGCCGTCGTTCCTCAAACACGACGAAGCCCCGCTCGACGCGCGCGAGTGCCTGCGCCTGCGCTTGCTCGAGGAAGCATACAGGCAGAGGCAGTACACGGGCGGCCAGCGCGACATCCCAGGGAGCTCGGTTCCCTATCTAGCAGCAGCAACAGCAGCAACAGCGCCGTCTGACGCCGGCAGACATTCATCGGAACAGTGGGTCCCTGGGCCCAATAGGTGCGTCCATTTGTAATATCCCGACTCGGCTCGCTGGCGTTGGATTGACCACCGCTCGAAGCAGATGGATGCAATGAATGTGTCGCTGTCTGATCTGGACGGCAAAACCACCCACCACGCGCCGTTCGTGTGTCTGGATTTCTGGGCCCTCGGCCCACACTCGCCTCATCCTCTTACGTCCTTTCGTGCCCTCCTCCCCCGCGTCCTTCTCACATTACGACCTCGATTGTTTATGACCTTCTGGAACCTCTCCCACCATGGACCTTTCTGAGCCCGTACCGTGTCGCCCCGTAGCCCCGTAGCACTGCTCTCCAGCTATCATCGATGTTGTTCTTGTATATCCTGTAATTCGTCGGTGCGGACACCATTGTAGTAGTTCTCTGTCTCGTATTCAATGCGTTCTTCTCTAGGCTGTCCTACGATCGTGTAGTAGTCACTCGGCTGTAAATGGGTAGTCTTCTTGGTGTATGCCCAAGTGCTTCTGTCTCCCCGGCGTCGGTTGTGATACGTGTAACACACGCCCCGGCGGCGCCGAGAAGTGCTTCGACCTACTTACTGCGAACGTTAATTTGACGTAAGCAGATATTGCCCATGCCGACAATTGATAGGTTCGAAACGCCACCACGGTACTGAATGTTTGGCATTGTTAGGATCGCAAGCCTTTGCCAATCAAGGCAAAACAACCAAGAGTCCAAGTCCAAGACGTGGATGGAGGACCTCGGTGGTCAACCGTGCTGGAATCCTGGGTGTTCTCTCACTCACTCTCACGCAGAGGGTCACAAGGACTCAGTATGACGAGAACAGCGTCCGTGAACGAGAGGTAAAATAGCCTATTGCATTGACTCCGAGCCGAAACCAGTACACACGCGCGTCACTTTGGAGCTGAGGAAGTAGCGAGCCGCTTCTGCACAATCGCCTCGGCGCTGTCCCACACGCCCTGCCCACCCCTGACCGACTCTTCCCACTGACGGGCGGCGGAGAAGGGGGCGAGCTCAGCGACGATGCGCAATGCCGGTCCGCCCGCCGACTGCGCGGCTGCGTTGAGCGCGCTGACTGTGTCGCTTGCGAAAGACGCGTCTTTCGTCGCGCCTACAACTTGGATGAGGATAAGCTGCAGCGATGGCAGGTGAGCGCCGCTATCTGATTTTGGGCTTGACGGTATGAGACGTGATAGGTGGGGGATGATCGCGGTGGGCGGTGTGGAACCTGAAGGCCGGTAGACGATCGCGAGGTGTGTAAGTGAAGGTAGCGCCTTCAGTCGATCCCATCCGGAGTCCGGGCCCGGTGTGTTGGAAATCGAGAATGGTGACTCGGGTCGACTGCTGTCGAAGGAGGTAAGGTGTATGCGAAGGTGGGTCACCGTCGGACCGACGAGCGACGCGTCCCAGCCGTCACGACAAGCTACACCGAGAAGGTGCTGCTCGCGAGGTTGTTTGAGCGACTGCAGCGCGTCTGACCCCTGGGTCTGCATATATGACGGGAGGGAGAACCCGCATGCAAGGCTCTGGACGCCCGCACATGCTTTGAGCACTCGGTCGATGCTCTGCACGGGGCCGAGAGTGAAGATACCGAGGTTCCGTACGCGGGTGCGCACGAACTCGGAGGGCTTGTTTGCGATTGCTGCGACAAAGGCCCGAAGTGAGCGTGCTGTAGATAGCACGACGGTGTCATAGAGGATGGGGTCCGTCCAATGCTTGACCGTGGAGGATACAAGCGTGAGGTTGCGGGCGGTGACACGGTCGGAGTGAGCGGCATGCTCGAGGATGTCCCGGACTAGTTCGACGGGGAGATTGGAGAAGACAAACGGAGAGGTCATTGCGCGATATTAGAGCCGACCGACGAAGTGTAGCTGGGTATATGCGTGGTAGAGCCGAGGGTATCTCGGAAACGGGCGGCTGACTGCTCGTTAGATGACAAAGAGTTGAAAGAGACTTACCGACGACGAGCGGGTGGTATAAGTACTGAAGGCGTGGTGGCGAAAAGGGAGCGGAATGGGTGGCAACCGGGGGTGGAGTGGCCTGCTCAGATTTGGGGTGCTCGGCAAGAACAGAGGAAGCGTCGTGGGCATCATGCAAGCCGATAGGACGTGAACCTTGTCCATTGCGCCCGGCCGTGACCTCATCGGGTCGGACAATGGCTGCGTCCGGGCGGCGTCGGGCTCGGACGATGACAAAGAGCCAGGAGACGGCGACAAGAGACCTAAAGACAGCATCGAGCAGGTCAAGAGTCGGAATGAGCGACGTCGACGTCGAGAATAAAGCCACAGCGGCGCTCGCCCGATGACGTACCTGCGCGCTGACTCAGCAGCGCGCCCGCCAGATCTGCTCAAGATTCAACGCGCTCCGCCCAGAAAGGAAGGTGTGCACGAAGAAATCGCGCGCGGAATCACTCCCCTTGTTCTCTCCTCTCGCTCGGCCGTCACTGCCAGGCATGCGGCCGTGTGGAACGTGTTTCCATTCTTACATACGCTACCTCTGCTGACAACACCATGCCGCTCTACTGGTGCACGAACAACGACGTCGCGGACAAGAACCTAGATATGCTACCGCCCGCAATCCTCCGTGACCTCTGATCGTCGTTCCAAATGCTGCGCGCCTTCGACTTCTTCTCCCTTCGCGCCTGCGGTCAGGTAGACGGTGGGGCAGTGACTTTGGATTCAGTCGTCGAAGCCGTCGAATCAGGTACGGCCAGCCCAGCAGAAGTCGGCGAAGTAGTCGATGCTGCACCCGTGGTATTCGGCGGGGCTAGGACAGAAGCGGCACCATTCAAGGGCGTCGCGGAGGATGGAGCGCCGTTGGTTGGTTGACCCGTAGTGGCGGATACTCCTGCAGAGGCTGACACGCCCGTATCGTTCGTGGATGCCGATGCCACTGTACCACCGATAGTCGACGCCACGGCTCCCGTTCCAGCAGGCGAACCATCCACGTTCACACCTCTTGACGTAAGGGCATTGAGAATCAACGCAAGGCCGCTCATTTGCGCAGATTGCAGCAGCGACAAGTTAATCTCCAGGTTTAGCATGCTCCCATTCGTGGATTTGATCACTGCAGGAGGTTGAGGTTGACCTGCCGACGGCACCGAGCCAGCAGCGAGCGGGACGATCCCCAGAGCGCTCAGAGCATTCAATGAGCTGACCGGTAGCTGAACGGGTATTGCCGTGTTGCTCGCGGCGTAAGGATATGCCTGTGCCTGCTGCACTTGCGCGGATGCAGCTGACGTAGAGGTCGTTGTCGCGGCATTCGCCGTCGGGGTGTATGTCGTGGGTGTAGCGGCAGGGGTGGTCGTGGTAGGGGTGGTTCCATAGGCGTTGGACGTGGTAGTCGCATACGGTGTGGTGTTGTATGCGTGTGGATTATAGGTGTATTGCGTGGTAGGATATTGAGAATAAGAGTAGGTGTATGGTCGGTAAGGGGGCATGAATGTCGCAGTCGTCGGTGTCTGTGTCGGCGTAGACGGTGCCGACGGATTGTAATAGTTCGCGGTTCGCACGTTCATTGTGGGCCGCGAGGCAGATGCTGTTGATGGGGTGGCAGGGGGAGGGGGTGCAGCCAGACGCTTCTCCCGTTCAATCTTGTCGAGCTCCTGTCTTGCTGCACGCAGCTCTTGCTGTAGCATAGCGGTGTCGGCTCGCTCGATCTCCAAAACGGCTTGTGCAAGAAAGTATCCTTGGTCGTCAGGTGAAGCTTGCTGCAGATCCTAGCACATAAGCTACACAACCTCCGACGATTCATGATATTACGTACCTTGCCGGAGTGGATCCTAGCCTTCCTGAAACGTCTCTCGAGATCCCGCCGTCGCTTCCAACATTCCAGGGCAAACCTCGTATCTAGAGCAAGAGGTTTTAGACTATCGGTAGCAGTGCGCATAGACGGAACCGTACCCGCAATCTCCTCTCGGAGGAGATCTTCCTCTGTTGCTTTACGCTTTCCTTTACGCGAGGGATGTACGCTGCCAGTTTGTAGCACGGTGTCAAGGTCCTCTTTCGGTTGCTGAAAGACATGATAGGGCAGAAGCCTTTGCACCACATCTACTCCGTCCACAAACGGCGTCTCCACGTCCGGAACGAGTGCTGTACGCTGGTCTTCTGCCAATCTCGACGCAATTCTGACACATCCAGTTGAGGACACAACGTAAACATGGCGTATCTTTTGAAACACACCTGGTAGCAGTATGGACCATCGCAGCCTCCTCCTCGATGGTCCGATCGCGTTTTCTGCTCAGCGCGGCTGTCCGAGCGCGCACAGCATCCAGATCAGCGACGACGCTCGCTTTCAGGTCTTGCGGCCGCCTGCTTTGCGCATAGATAGACACATCTTGCCCATGCGACGCATTTCCGTTCACTTGTCTGTCCTGGCTTTGCTCCCGGCCGTCGGTCTCTGCGACCGATTGGGCCCGGACGACCGGAGTGGGTGGGACAGTCGTGGGCGGTGTGGTAGCACTTGAGGGGGTAGAATCGACATCGGTGACGCGTCTAAGCTTCGTCGAGATCGCCGTGGGCTGCTGAGATTGCACAGAGAAGGAGGAAAACGCATGCGAGCTTGGGCCTGCGAGACTCGACATCCCCGTCTCAGCGATTTTGTTTGTTTTGTTCCGTTGACGTCGTCACGCTTGCCTTCGCTGCTCGTGACCGGGCCTCCTCAGACGCCCGTTACTAACGTCACGCTCGGTGACGCCCGTGTGAGTTTAGGGCCGGCCCCTTGCGAACTCAGGGACTTGGGAACTTGCATGAGCGGGGGAACGGAGAACGAGGAAGAGTGACTCATGCCAGTGCGATCAAAAGTAGTATTTCCCCTTGTACGTACAAAAATGTCCGTCGCAATGTATAGAGAGGCCTGGCCCGTTGTGGTTCGTACTCACTGTGAGAAGGTAGAACGTCATGCTATAGAGGGACCCTCCGACGCCGCGCGCCCGCCAGCACTCGCGGCATTCTGTTGTTGCTGTTGTTGCTGACGCATCACGGCAGCAGGAAGATGTCGCCTCAGCAGCTCATTGGCTTGTGTGACCTCTTCTGCGTTGCTCACGGAGACCCACTCGAGGTATTGCCTGGCCAGGGCGAGGTCTCCGCCGCCTTGCAGGATGTGATAGCGTGCGACATACACGGCTGATTTCGACCACTCTTGGATGGGCTTCTCTGTCAATCATGGGAGGTTTGAGAAACGACGTCATAGGTGCACGCCATGAGCACGCGAGTATGTGCACAGAGCAGGGACGTACGGGCAGATCGGCATACTTCTACAATCCGACGGTGGTATGCTGCCGCCTCCGCGAATTCCTCTAGGTCGTGGTGTAGCTTTGCGAGCTTCAAGTGTATCGTAGTCTCTTGCGGGTCCGCACCGATGAGAGCGCGACGGAGGCATTCTGTCGCCTCCTTCAACCTGATAACATTAGGATCGAAGGGGCTCCGTCAGCACAGCAGCGGACATAAAGCGCACGCAACGATCCGCAGAGGCTACTCACCGCCCCATTTCCTCGTAGCACATTCCTTCTGCTTGCCAGATGCGCACGTCATAGGGACTGATGCGCACTGTCAGAACGAGCGGTAGAGTCCGATAGGAGAAGACATACCGGAGCGCCGTCGCGTGTTGATAATAGTAGAGAGCGTATTGGTGCATGCCAAGAAGCTCGTAGGCCTGCGCAAGCCCGTACCACGCGCGGTAATCTTTCTTGTTCACGTCTAGATTGTCGACGCCACGACGACCATTGAGTCTACATCCGGACAACGGCACCTTGGCTTCAAGATGGGTCAACTTACCCACAGCCTTCCGATATGCTTCTATTGCCGCATGAGAGTTCTTCATCTCGACAAACTCGTGACCCATCAGCGTCCAAGCTGCCAAGTAGGTCCGATCGAGCTGAGTTGCCCGCCTGAAGTACTTCACCGCCTTCTCGTGCTCGGCCCGCAGAGAGTAATAGTTCCCTGCGGGAGCAATGCAAGTGGTTAGCCTTGAACACGTCGGTAGCCAGTTTGACACACCGATGATGCAACAAATCTCTGGACGGTCCTTATCGATAGCAAGGTAGTCATGGGCCAACTTGGACAAGGCATTGTTGTTCTCCGACACGTAGAGGATGTTCGAGAGGATGTCGATGTCGTCAACGCGGTAGGGATCAATTGCGAGAATCTTGCGGAACTGCGCCTCAGCGGCCGTGAAATCTGCGCGGAAAACGCGGTGAATTGATTGTGAATATGATCCAACCGGGTCTCAGCGTCAGCGATGCCTCGCACCATGTAGGTAGTACAGAACATTTCCTCGAAGTGCCATGATCCACATGCTCCGAGGGAAGCAATCTTCGCTTAGGAGACGGTCACATAGGCCAAGTTCGTTGTCGGTGGGGCTGTTCAGGCTGTTCAGGGTCTTGACCTGAAACATCAGAACGAGTGGGTGATTAGAAGGGAGCGGGAGCAACGGCAGAAGGGAAGATAGCTGTTAGAGCGTGTCAGTGTGACATCTTTGGAATTCAGGGGCCGTGGTACCTCGTCGCCATCTGCAAGACAATCGCCCAGGGCGATCCAAGTGGACCAATTCCACGGGTATTGTGCTATGGACAGTATGGCACTCTCCATGGCTTCTTCCCGCCTAGACAAGCGGTACAGGAAAACGGCCTTCCTACAATCGGACAGTCAGTGCGGGCCCCGAACAATCAAACAGCGATACTCACAAAAACAGCAGCCATGGATCCGTGGCGTTCTTGACGAGTTCCAGAAGATCGTGAAGTGAGGTATTCACAGGCTCGGGCGGTTGCTCGCGAGTATCTACCGGCGGAACTGTGTAATCTACGACTTGCAATCATATCCGTGCAAACTCACTTTCCAACTTATACCATTCTCGTAGTGCTTCCTTTTCGGCTTCCTGCACCGCGGTATTCATTCAATGAACTTAGATTGCCCAAGGAGGAAACATTTACCAAATACTGACTATAGACACGGAGAAAGGCTGCCTTTGCACTCTTACAAGGTCTTAACCAATGGATCACCCTCAAATATTCCTTCGAGTCCATGAACGCCTTGGCCATCGCAATTTGATCCGCGTCTTCTGCCTCCCAGATTGCCTCTTGTTGTAAGACCTCTGGAGGCTGAACCGGCAGCATGGAGGGATCACCCAAAGGAGGTTGCAACGGAAATGTATGGACAGGTTCATGTGTGATTGGGGCGGGTGTTTGCATAGAGAAAGAGATAGACGGCCTAGGAGATCTTGAACGGGCAGGCGTAGATGTGTGGAAATTAGCGTGTGGCACAGTGGCCTGTCCAAGGTGCCGCTTGGCCGGCGACAAGGAACACAGTAGCTCCGCCGCCCTAAGATTGACACGCGTCACTTGGTGAGTCTGAGTAGTTCAGAACGAAACCACATACCACTTGGACGCATATAGCAGACCTCGCTCCGAACAATCGCGTACCGCGTTCCGCAACCCTGCGACCACTTCGGCATCGACCTTATATACGGATTCAGTCATACGTTCCCTATCTTCTGTATGTAGAGCTTGATGTAGTTGCGCGTTCTAAGAGAGTTCGTCTTAGCCACTGTGGCGTCAGGGTGTATGTTGCGGAGAGGAAGAGAAAGGTGAGCGCGCCTTGCAAGATGCCTTGCACAATGGACTTGGCAGGGCCACTGTCACCTCAGAACGCGACGCGCTCGCACAGAGTCACGATCCCGTGACTATTCGTCACAATCGGTACACAAAGCGCTCAGCCGGCGCCCACTTGGCATCTTCGACCATGGCAGACCTGGGACGTGGCAGGCTCCGTTGACCGTACTCTTCCTCCTAGATTCCCAGAAATTCAAGTTTCTTTGTGCATTAGCAGCTTCTGCGCTTTGCTACAGCCTCGAGCTGTAACCTCCGCATCCACGATGGTACGGGACTTTTCTTATCGGAACGCGTATCCCGCAAGATGTTGAACTGAACAGTTACTCTAGGGCGTCCTACAGAATATGTGCCTTGGCGCCATCATATCTCTGGCAGTCCTTGGGTTCAGACTCTACAAATCGCTGCCTCCAAGACGGGGCACTGTCCGTGAAGTTCGCCAAGCGACAGCCGGCTGCAACCTCGCCGTGTTCCTCGGCTCAGGTCCGCCGATTTCTGTCGACCGTCCTCCTCTACTGAGCGGTTGATACCATCAGGCGGGCATACCAGCGAAATTCTCAGCCTCTTATCTGCCATAGATTTTGCCCGCTATTCCCGTCGAATCTACTATATCAGTCAAGGCGACACGCTGAGCATGCAGAAGGCCGTCGACCTAGAATGCGCTAAAGCCGCCGATGCAAACAAGGGCACTCATTCTGTCCGTATTTCTTTCCCCGAACTTCCGTTCTCTGGGCTGTGCAGGATTCATTGACCTCGACCAGATTTCGGCTGCAGAGACGCCTTATTCATTCATCGTGATCCCGAGGGCTCGGCATATTCACCAGCCGCTGCTTACCACCCCATTCACCGCTATGCTTTCCCTGGCGGCATCGATATGGCATATCACGATAGCACCTGTCTTGGGACGACCAGCTGCAGATGTCCTACTCCTCAACGGACCGGGAACCTGTTTTGTCTTGTGCATTGCTGCTTATATCAATCGAGTGCGCGCCATTATTTTGTCAGGTGGCTGTAGCTAATCTAGCAATATGGGAGATACTGGGATTGAGGTCTCCCAAGCTCATTTATGTGGAATCCTTCGCCAGAGTGCGACGACTGTCTCTCTCCGGCAAGTTATTGAGACCGCTGGTAGACAGGTAAGCTCACGTTTTACTAACCACCCATGCGGAATTACTCACTCTGGTAGATTCGTGGTTCAATGGCCAGACCTCCTGAAGGATGGAGGAAGGGGGGAATACCGAGGTTGGTTAGTATAACGTCATGCGAGTGTACTTGTAGGCACGCGGGCATCCTTCATATGATACCATTTCCGATGTGTTGGCAAAATATAACAATACTACAATATATACAGTAACACGCGAGATGCCCTCAAAGGGAACTACAAGAAGGGCAGAGTTCACTTCCGGGTCCACCTATCTTCACCGTCGTTGCGCCCGCCGCGCCTAGCGGGGCTAGCGCTGCGACCGCGCCCACCCTCTCTCTTACCCGGTTCCCAGCCACCCCCACCTGTCGTCTGCGGAGGGTTTAGACGCCGTTCTAGACGCTGACCGTGGCGCAGCGAGCGTGCAAGCTCTGGGGACGGGAGTCGCAAGTGCATGAAGTTGCAGAAACCTCCGCGATTGCATTCACCGTTCTCATTCTGCCGACAGCAAGCTTCGCGGAAATCGGTGACGGGGGAGAGTTCGGCGTACAGAGGACGTCCTGATCGCAGAGCACCATTAGTGGAAATACACTAAGTCAGCCAACAGTCTAACTCACCTGCATACCAGCGATCATTGAGGTTATCAACAGCAGCCTGCGCCTCCGTCTCCCACTCGTAACGCGCATACACGTTGCCAATTAAGTGGTCGCCAACATTGTCGCAGACCTGATTTACAGGAACGTCAGACATGTCGACTGTGCAATACCAGCGGGGATGTACTCACATGAAGCTCCAATAAGTGTCCAAACTTTGCAAGCTCGCAGTAGAGGTCTTCATACACAGCGTCAAAGCCCTCTTGCAGCTCCTTCTCGGTCTTGGTGCAGACAGGGTCGTGGGCGGGGTTGTGGTAGACATTGGGAAGGAGGATAGTTTGCGAGAAAGCAGGCTTGATATGTTTTCTGGAGCAGCGATCGCCATGACGGCATGCGCCAATCTGGAGAATACTTGGTTATGAGGTGGACCAGAAGGATAGAGGTAGAAAAACATACTTTGTAATAGAACGAGCAGTTGACACGGTCCTGCTCTGTGCCGAAGATGTTTGCCTGCAACACGTTAGACCAACCATTCAGTAAATATCGCGTAGAAGTGGAAACATACCAAGTGTGAGGCCATAGTTCACGAAGTTGTGTGCGAAGTAGGTGAAGAGTTACGTCGCAAGAGAGCGCTTCGCTTATATAGGTGGCTGGAGCTGACTAAGCCAAAGTTCAGTCTCATTATGCCATTTCGAGACATTTCTCAACCGGTCCGTCAACGGCCCGACTATTCCGGCGCTTTCTCCTTCCCGTTTCGGGAACAAGATATTAGTAACGTCGATACCACGACCATGTCCCGCCAGCTTCGTATCGTCCGGTCAAGCACGCCTCGCACAACTAATATGTACTGGCCTTAGTGCTGCCGCAAGGCAAGGTAAAGGCGCCTTCAAGGTAGCGGAGTTTAAAATCGAAGTGGCCTTGGAGCGCTTCAAGGTGACCTTGAAGTACCTTGCCGTACCTTGAAAGGCGTGAACCCCCTTGTAGGCCTCTGCTATTTGGTATCGATGCGCATATGCTCTCAGCCTTGGACAAGGAAGAGAATTGCACCCTATATGCTTCCGGGTTAGTGAGCATGTATTGCGGGCTTGGACTTTGCGACAAAATTCAATCCCCCGTCGAGGCCAATTCCCATTCAAGCATTTCGAGGTAGTACTACCTAGTACTACGTAGTTACTTAGCAGACAGCGACATCAATAGCGGCGGGAATGAGCGGGAATGTCGCTAGACATGTTGGAGGAGTTTGCTCCGGGTCCGGCCGACGGTTGCGCTCGTCACATGATGCATAAACCACCTTTCTTGGGGACAGGCCCTGGCGGTGCTTTGCCTTGAAGGTGCTCGAAGGCGCCTTGCAGTCTAGCTCACGGCGCCTTCAAGTTGCCCATGCCGAGATGCCGTCAAGGCAAGGCAAGGCATGCCTTCAAGGTTGCCTTGTCTCGCGGCAGCACTAACTGGCCTCCAGACTGTACGAGATCGGCTCTGGCCGTTTACTGGCAGATAGATCACGCTACCCGACCAATCATTCAGTGGACGGCTCGTTACCCCAGATTAACCGGGTACGAACTTATAGCAATTGTATGCACTTCAAGGACGCTTGTGTCTCTAGGAACACTGCCCATCTTGAGCTGTCTACATGTGTAAGCATTCATCCTCGTCTACTATTGTCAACTGAAAACTGAGTTACTTTTCATCTGTCCCTCTTTGTAGCTAAACCCTGTCACCGGCAGTTCATATTTCAATCTACGGTATCCGGCGTACCTTGATGTGAACTTGCACAAGGCTCCATTAGAGCGGCCCTATTACTCGCCACCAACGTCCATCAAGCCCGGCTTAATCTTCTCCGGTCAGGGTGTCGAGAAGAGCGCAGACAAATCCGCGGTTAGGATTGGCACAACCGGCCAAGTCATAATTTTATGACAGATTCTTGTCCGATGAATGGGCCGATACTCCCGGTACAAGACCGGTGTTTTTCCCGAGCTATCTGCGACCTTGGTTACGACTCCGTCTGCAGGAATGGCACAAGCACCGCGATACTCTGGTACCATGATACCCTGGTTTGAACCAATTTGTGTACGTGATCTCATCCTACACTTAGCGGATAAAGCTCAGTACCTTGGCCCGGCTATCACTCCTTCTGCGTTCAGTCTCATCCACACAGCCCTACATACATTTACAGCATGGTGGCTGGCCGCACACCCTGCGTCGCTGTGCACAGAGGTTACGCAGCCGTCTCTATATGTATGGAACTCACCAAGGTTGGATCGCGGGCCGCACTAACTGAGTATTAATGGACAGAGAAGTTGCTTGGCAGCCCGAGGACGCGCTTGGCTCCACTTGGCATGCGAACCGGCCCATGCGCGTCTCATCCGCGCCTCGCGCTGAAGTTCCCTTGGGAGATTAGCTCAAGCATCTTCTCCCTTCTCCAACCGTTAATATTACCCCGTCCTGCCAGGTGTCTCTATTGACAGCAGAATTTACATCAGCGAGGGTTCTGTCCGCTCAGCGAGCACGACGTCTCTCACACCATTCTCCTGACCGTGCTTTGTGGTGAACAACCGGATGGCCCGCTCCCAATGCATTCCACGAGTATGTGGCTTTTCGTCTATCTGTCTCCCATGTTATCTGATAAGATTAGATCCCACAGGCTCGCCGGTGCGAAAATCACAACTTCAGACGGCGACACTGCAACACGCGCACAACACGCCAACTCCAAAGTCCCACACGGTAGGTTTATGTGCAGCAACCACTTCCTTGGGCCGCTGATCCTGCGGGAAGTGGTTCTGTGACTTGTCGAGTCTGTATGACATACTCACGCCCATTTCCATTCGGAAAGAGTCGCATCCATCACGTCTTGACCTGTCATAATGCCCAGCGGCACCTACCTATGACCTGGTATCATGTAGGAGCCTTATACAACGTCTTGGACGCCTGTATAGCATGACATGCCATCAGAACGTTTCTTTGTCCGTTTAGTACCGCCGTGCGGTAAGTGGCGCAGACATCGGCTTGCTTATCGGCAGTCCGATGCTCCTCCTTGTCCCGCGCGTCCTGCTTGAGACGTAAGTACTACGTCCTCAGTTCCGGCCGACTGGTGTTTGCAAAAAGCCATAATTTTTCAGGGTCATCATACCATACATGGGTGTAGATCCTTCTTATTTTTCAATGACACCCCGATTATCGTCGTCCCGTGGTACGCGTTCAATGTGCTACTCCCCCTCGTCTCGTAAGTCGGAGCTGCGCCCGAGGACGTGCATAGTGCATGTTGGCATTCGCCATCGTGGCGTTATGGCTAGGCGAGAACCGGCGAGTTGTCGCTGCCACCCCATGACTTCTTCCACGTCGTCCGGCATTTTACTCGTAGTCTGTTGGCGAACGTATCCATCCGCATCTGGCCTGCACCCCGACCATCGACGCCCTGACAGGTTCGAGATCACGACCTGATAGAATCTCGTGTTCACGGATCTCGCTTTATTGTACAAGAATACAACCGCGACGATTTCATATAAAGGCTATGAAGAACAAGCTAAGGACGAGTCCGAACGCCCACCTATAAATATACATCATACGTGATCTCGAACTCTATCCGAAAGTATATGTCCCCGACTAAAGTCCCCCTTGTGGCCACTCCGACGACTGCCGTAGTGGCTCCCACGACATGAAGGAGTCGTCCCAAGGAGGACTAGGATATGACTGAGGTTGCGCGCTTTTGAAATCCCACGCTCGTGGAGACTGTAGCGCGTGAGGAGCATGGCCGTTCTGTGAAGGGCGGGCGCTGGGATATGATGGACGTCCAAAGGCCGGGTTGGCAACAGGCATGGGTGGGGTGTGTGGCTGCGACGAAACAGGCTCCGGCGGTGTGAGGATATTGCCGAGCGCGGTCCTGTAACACGCAATGGTCGTCAACGACCGAGAATAGCTCGTCGACATGGCCAACTTACGTAGTGAATCTGTCAAGCTCCGAGATTCCTCTATGAACCTTGCAGTCTGACTGCGCGCCGTGCTTGGCGTATTGCGACAAGATCTCTGTAGCTCGACGAAGGCGCAACGAGAGCTCAAGAACGGTGTTATAGCTCGTATGATCGTTGAGGCAGCCGCAATGCTCTTCACCGGAATGCGTGGGGCAAGCGGTGGAAGGGGATAGAAGAGTATCGAGCATGTCGTTCAGATAGCCATCGTGCGTTGGTCCACTACCTGACGTTTGACAGGATGACAGCAGTGTCGACAGATCGTATTCAGGGTGGAGCATCGAGTTGATGATGTCCGCGCCGGGGCTGGGATATGGGTCAATAGGCGAACGGATGTCGGGTGATGGCGTGGCCAACGGCGACGGTGTCCCAAGGCCCGGGATACCGGACAACGGCCCAGGCATGGTCTGGAGGAGGGCAGAAGGAGAAGAGGGCGTGGGTTCTCGTGTCCGAACAAGCGGCTTCGGCAATGTGGGGAAGCTTGCTGTCGAGTGCCCGCTCTTCGACACCGAGGGCCCCGGGGCGCCGGTGTCCTCTCCAACCAGACTAGTTGTCGAGCTATTGTTGGCCGTAGCGCTTCCGGACTGGGCCCATCGTGGATGTGGTTTGTTCTTGAGCTGTGACATCAGTGCGTGAGTCCAACGAAACCCTCTGTACGTGTGCGAGCTGACCTCTCGAATGATGCTCTCAAGCTCGGCGACTCGCTTCTGCAGCCGAGCAGCCTCGTCTTGTGCATTGGCCCTGTGGTCGCGGTCAGCGCGAAGCTCTGCGAAGAGAACCTCAGTGACAATCCCACCTGTGCGAAGGATTGTCGACCTCGTAGACACAAAGTCCCGTCTGATCGGGTGTGTGAATCAAAAACGATACCGACCAAAAGAAGCGCCTTACCAGGCCAAGTTGCGTGCACCGACCGCAGGGGCGTTGTCGATCACACTGGGCATTGATGTTAGGCCTAGGATCGACGTCGAGGTCAGAAGATGGATGCGTACCATGCGCTTCGAGGTATGGCAATTGAGGCACGACTGTGTTGGCCGGTTACGCCGCTTCCCTGCATGGACGTCAGCTTGGCGGGGGCGGGGGTGGGGGCGGGGTACTCACGGCGATGGTCGTCCTCGGAGGTGCGCTTCGGAGTAGCAGCAGAAGCTCTCTTCTTAGCGGTGGCGGATTCGGTAGACATGATTCTGGGGGAAGGGATGGATCAGGCAAGCATATCTGCGGTGAATTTATAACAGGAGGGGTGGAGGGTGCTTGGCAGACGAACCCGACAAGCGGGGTAGGGAGCTGGCTCTGAATGGCAAGCAGTGATTCGGAAGCATGGCCAGGGACAGAGGAAAGGGTGGAGAAGGCGAACCGAGCGACATTGTGCGATAGGCGCACAGAGAGGACCGCTCACCGAGTCGGTGGCCGGAGTGGGAAGATTGGACAAAAAATGCGGGAGGGGGGCAGCGTGGGAGCTGGCGAACGCCGTGGCGGAATCGAGCATTGGCGTCAAGAGGATGCGTCTCATGAGGATGACCGTGACAATCGCAGCGCAGCCGTTTCTAGAGAGGATGCGATTGACTCTAAGAAGCTGCGTTGGGCGCCAAGCGTACCCACGTCAATGGGCCAGACGCATGCGACGGACCCAAGACACCCAGTCCCAGCCTTCCTCCCGCTTTGGGCGACAATGCTCGCCTCCCTGATCGTTCCGACGCTTGCCGCCTGACCGTGATAGCTGCCACTGTCGGATCGGACTCGAGCTCTTTCAATAGCAATACACGTAACGCACGAGGCTGCGGCAAGGCTCGTAACTCTCGACAGTTACCGCCGATGCACCCCAAGGTTACACGGCATGTCGTAGCCACCCTTTCGCAGGTCCTTGCCACCGAGTCTCGATCCCCGTCCGCTGCGGACCTGCTCCCAACGCTGGGAGGCCTATCGTCAATGGGGTGCATCGCGCAGAGGACAGAAGGCTACCACGCACAACCTTTACGCTCATTCCGGCGCGTACTTCATCCCCCGTGGGAAGCAAGCTGCGTTCCCAGCCCTGGAAGCGTCAACGGTTCCCGGGACGTCTCCCATCAGATCTCGTACGGCTTGGCAGAGCTGAAAAGGCAACGGTCCATAATCCTTCAGGACCGCGCAAGTTAGTCGAGAGCTATGCTGTACATGTCCGGTAGATACATTGTTTGTTACGGCGACCGAACTGTGTCTATGAGCCGGGATTATCTAGCATGGCGCGGCGGAGCGCGCGGTGCCAGCTGGGCATGAGTCCTTCGATTGACAGCACGTTCGTATCCTCGGGCCATGGGGCATAGGTGGGCACACGGGCATGGGTCATATCCCTATCTGCTGACGCTCATTCTGCCTGGTGTGTACGTTCAGTCGGGGGTGATCCGTGCAGGCAAGGACAGCCACGAGCTTGGTACTGACCTGCTCGAGCCGTGATCATTTGCTTTTCACCGCCGATGGAGTTAGGGGATAATAAGCAGTGGTGCAGTGGCCGCCTCCGTCAGGCTACGATCATTGTCGGTTATGCAGATGGCGTGAGCAGATGCATTACCTGCGGTCCGTGAGATCATTCCAGAGATATCTGATGGTATTGCATCGGTACGCCCATGACTGTCATCCTGGAAACATAAGTCGTCAGTGCCGGATACCAAATGCTGATAGCACGACGAGAGGCTGGACTTCCCTTCCACTGCGTGGACACCACAACTGCAGCCATTGCAGCCAGAAGACCCCTTGTCCGGGATGTCAACCATAGCTGAGACTCCGACAAGACTGACATCCCAGAGCAGCGGGGAACCTCCCACCATTCAGGTAGTCGATCGTACAAGCCTCTGGACGTGTCACTTCCAATCGTATAGGTAGCACCCTAGTTCTCGGAGCATTCAGTCCGCTGGCTGGATGCACCCCTGAGGATGCGAACACGATCATGTACGCATCCCAAGACCAAGTTCTACAGGCCTTGGCATCGGCCCTCGGGAGGGAGACTTCCACGCGCAGTACGTCTATTTCCTGTGCAGTAATTCATATCAGAAAGCGGCGCCCCATAGCTCAATACAAGTGTACCCAGAAGTCTCGTGTTGAACATAGATTAGCGGCGTAGAAGACATCCTATGGGAGGCGATACCGGCGGGAGTGCTGCGGACGAAGCTCGGGATGTAGGTAAGCGAGCCTTGGTAGAAGAGGTGACTGAATCTCGCGGAGGCAGTAACCGTTAATGTGCGACGTCACTCACAGCTCAGAGCACGTACGCGGAGGTGCATGATACGAAGCATGATGGCGGGGGAAAGTCGACGCACGTACATGGCATTCCTCCTTGGCCTTGGCGGAATGGAAGCCTTGGCGATACCGAAGACAACCGCATCGGTTACCACTTATNCCCCCCGCGGTGACCGGGTCGCGCACCTACTGGGTCACTCGCTGTGCGCCAGGGCAAGGAACTGTCGGATGTACGCCCCGCGAGCCTGTGGCACCCTTCGAGGGTGTTGGCGAAACAGCGAACAGGCACAGATAGCGCGCGCCGCCCAGCCCGACCGCGTACCGGGGTCGAGATAATCACAAGGCTGTCGACGATCCGCACATAATAGGCTCTGGCAATGGGAGAACCTGAAAGCGAGGGCGTTGAGCTTAGACAGCGCATCTCCGGGGTGTGCTCACCGGAGAGACAAATGTCTCCTGCCGAGGTGGAGTCAACGAACGCAAATCCGCCGCCCCGACCGATCCTAAGTGAAGTCAAAGGTGTAGGCGAGCGCGAGCCCCGACGATAGCGCTACGAGGGCGCTGTATGTACGCGTCTGCTCGACGCCTTTTGGAACAGGTGGGAGCGGGGCTGTGCGCAGTGAGAAAGCACCGAGGCCCGAGTCGGGAAGCCCTGCGGCATCGGGCATGGCTTGGCGGTTCTATAAGGCAAGCAGGAGAACGCACAGTGGAGTCGCTCGGAGACGCGGGCCTCGAGCGGCTGTCCATTGCGGGAAGAAGTTGAGAACGTCCGGAGTCTGAATCGGGCGTCGGTATTCTCGGCGGGTCGGGGTAGAATGCTTCACATAGTCTATGCCGGCTGCGCCAGGAGTCGGGACGATGCACGGCCTCAAGAATGCCCGCTTGGAAGAGAGAGCGCAAGGAACGACTTCTCGGCACCTAAAGGATTACGAATTAGAGGGGTGAGTGTGGGAAGGGCATCGGGGACTTGAGAGATAGGACCAAAAGGTACAGACCCTCGAATCAGGCTGCTTTGAGCGGCAAGTATGCACTCTTGCGTGCTTCTGCGAGGTCGATGCGTCGGTCAGAAAGCGGACTGGCGTGGTCGCATGAGTATCAAGAACGTCTTGGAGGCGTTGAGAGTAGGATGCCGGCAACTCTCGTACTTCTGTCCGATAAGCCCCCAAAGAATCGACGAGAGCGAACGCCACCATCGGGCAGAGACATTGACCCGACTGCTGTCATCGACAGTACTCACGGACGACGATCTGTCTATTGAGCGGTCACCAGTCATCCGTCGGCTTCATTTCCATTGGGTTGATCACCCACCAGTTACAACAGCCTAGCAGAGCGGGACCCTAGACGCCCATAGACAGGCGGGCTTGGCAGAGAGATGGGCGCTAGCGGTCACCGGTCAGACAAGAGCACGTCGTGAGCTTACCCGCAGCATGTGCGCGTCCGCTCAGGAGTCGCCGCTGACACAACGCACGATGGCTTCGGACGCGAGAACATCGTTTTGCAGCGCCGTCTTGGTAGGGATCATCGCTCGAGCACGTCGCCGGGCGAGGCCTGCGCGGACCACCAGACAGCCAGCTTGCTGGGACTTGCAGAACTCTCCAGACGCTTTGCGATGGGAACGCGCATGGATCGGGCCAGTCATCGTCTTCCACTTTGGCAGACAAAGATAGGCGCAGTCTACGGGTCCGGGCCTTTCTGACGGATTGGGCGGCAACCTTCCCCTCGCAAAGCTAGCCAGCAGCCGGCAAGACTTGCTGAGCGCAACCCGCTGACATCCACCCGGCGTGGTCGCGATGTACCGCAATGCGCCACGGGGGTGGCATCAGTCCTCGGTTGATCTTGAGGCGCTCTCTGGCAGCGTCAGAATCTGCAAAAATGACAGTTCGATGGCAATCGCTCTGTGGAGGGGAAACGAACCTTGCAGTGATTCAGCGTCATGCAGCTAACCCTCCGCGCATGGTTCAAAGATCGGAAGTACTGAATGGAAATCAATCGTGAGTCCGTGCTGAGCAATCTGCGCCGTCTTTTCCAAAGCCCGGTAGTCGCGCGCACGTCGCCAATCGCGAGACCGGGTGACGCACAGCGCGAGGCGCTAGTCCGCAGGTTATTTTAGAAGCGGAGCATAATAAGGTGCGTAACACCACGCTTCGGGTATTAGCGCTTTAGCTTCGGAGTGGTGCTTGCAAAGATGAATGGATAGAATCACAACGTGAACCGATGTTACACAAAGGCAATACACGAGACAGAAATAGGTTGAAATGACGACTGCCAGTCAATCTCAGCCGATGACGCCTTTAGTATGTAAGCACACCCCATACCTCGACTACATGACCTTGTTCAAGCGTCTCCCTGATACTGCGCGGCGGCAGCGACCGCACTGAAGATAGCGGCCATCATGGTGAACCACCATCCACGATAGAGAGTCTGCCAGCCTTCTTCGTCGACAATACGCTTGAAGCAATCGACAAAACCGAGATAGGGATCCTTCTCGTGGCGTAGCCTGGACCATGATTCATTAGCAAGCTCTGGCAGCCACTACATCAGTGTACGCACCCGATGACGTCTTCCTCCTCGCCGTTGTACTCGGCATATTCATGAGCATCGATGGCATCGTCTTCGACTTCTTGCTCGACAGAGTTGTATTCCGCAGTCGCATGATTGCGTTGAATCGCCAATTTGGTAGCCATGACTTCGAGAGGACACGTGAGGGCGACGCTGAGCATCTCGAATCCAAGGTAAATGCCGAATTTGAACGGGGTGAAATCTTTCAGGAGAAGGATTCGGAGGCTTCGCAGGACCACCATGGCGTACAACAGGCGCATCAACTCCGTAACAAGTAGACCGGGCGTCAGGTACAAGATCCAAGGACGACGGCGCTCGGTCGGTGTCAGAAGGATGCGGAGAGAATACATGAGGCCGAAGTATGGGAGCTTATACGGCGTGACGATTGACCTGAACATACCATTCAGCTACTGCGACAAGAGACATTAAACGACCCGTACCTGTATGTCAGAATCGCCGCCGGAAGGGAGATAAGCATGCCGAGTACAGTTGACGCGATAGCACCGAGGAATCCGGTGTCGATCGTATCCAGGCGGGTATGCGTTGCGAGTCCGCGGGAATCCAGAGCTGCTACGGCGAACACTGTCATCACAATGGTAGCGATGGCGTTGGGCACTACGAATGATGACATGAGTATACAGCTCTTGCATAAGCAACAATGGTACTGACTCAACCCCTTGTAAAGACCAGCGAAGCCCTAACCAGACGGTTGATTCATGGACGTCGAGCCGCCACAAGCCTATGGTCACTCACCTCGATCCGATACACCCGCCTCAACATTCCAAAGAAGGATGTCACTATGGGTCCAGTATGCACATGTACATCTCCCTCCGGATCAAGCTGCAAGGCCTTGGGGTTGTAGTTCGCTGATGGTAACTCATGAGCGAGACCGTCGTATCATGACGTTGTCGCACTGACCTCGTAAACGAATGAGTGCGCCAGACAGAGGTATAGTAATCAAGAGCGACGCCGACAGCGAGAAGGTCAGAGTGAGACCGAGAACGACTAGTTCGCCGAGGGAGAACATGGCGGGCAGATGGTAGTGGGAAGGCAACCTGTGTTGTCAGGCGCAGCACTCTGCCCAAGCCTGCCCCGCCCGTGCGCGTAAGCCCTGAGCTGAGGGCGCGCAGCCTTGCCGGAAAGGGGAAATCCACAGCCACCCGGCACCGCCAGGCCAAAGCAGCCCAAACGCGCGGCCAAACTTTCCCAGGGCTCCTTGTCCTGAACCACCACCATCTCCTCCCATCGATAAGGACGACTACTCTCCCCCCGCCATCCCCGTCTCTGCTGTGAATATGCTGGTCAACCGTTAGCCCTTACACGCATTGCACGGGTCATAACTCTCCTCGAGAGTTGCTTGCGGGGTTGCCTAAACCGATGTCGAGCCCGCGAACCAAGCCCCTAACGCTATGACGTGGCAGTCGCTCATCACGACATAAGCATCGCACGTTGGTCGTTTGTCTTGTAATGAATCCGGAGCCATCCAGATTGGTGACGCGAACATATACAACGATAGAATGCACGAAATCCTCGTGCGCTGGTGAAAGTAGCCTCTACGATCGAGGCGCGTTGCCCACGAAAAATTTCACATTGGTACGTCACATGTATAGAAATGCAAAGTTAACTTACTCCTGTTGCCTCAGATAGAGCGGCATACACTCAGCGTGTTTTTACCTCTCTGCAGATGCCCGGAGGAAAATTGTTCGCCTGTAAAAAATCGGCCACCCAGGATCTCTCGGTGAGGTCCAGGAATGCTCGCAGGATACATAGATCCCATACGCCAACCTTCGTCGCCTGGACTTCTCGTTGGTCGAATACGCTCTGGCTCCCATCAAGATGCGCATTGGCTCACAAGCATCGATCTGCTTGGATGCTCTTACACAGTTATCCTGATTCTCTCTGGTCGGTCCTCCATCTGGCGCTTGGTATACGGCTGCGTTACTCTCGGCGGAGTTTTGTCTATTGGGCGTAATCCTTGCGAGTTTGGAACCATGGGGCGACTGCTAGTACTGCGCCGGTCTCCTGCGACTTGATGCTCTCTCATACCCCCTTGCTCGCTGGGGCCCATTCTTCGGCACCGATTCATCAATCGTCTTGTGTCGGCCATGGCATATAGTGCAGGGATACTGGGTTTGGTTCACTGTAGGTGAGTGCACGTCCCACTTACATTGTGGCACCTAGTTGTGTGCCTTTGAGGCCCCTGGCACGTTTCTGCACTCGCACCCAACATTCTGTGTCTTACCTCCTTCTACCCGCCGTTGTTGTGCGCTGGTATATGTCTGCCTATCGTGTCCCTTACACTAGCTATGTACCAAATATCCCGAATATATTCAGTGTTATATACCATTCCATGTGTACCGTGTGTGATGTGCGAGGAAGACATTGAGCTGTGTGTGTTGTACCTTCGCGTAAGGCTGCTAGCGTCGATGCTGAACAGAAAGCATGGATGTAACAGCAGCAGCCATTGAGAGAGATGTTGTCGGTATATGCTGCTATTCGTTCGACCCATGTCTTGTGTGCATGCATCTAGCCTCTGCCGTGTCCAACGACAGTGGCCTGCGAGCGTTCCGCCACAGCAGTTTGACTCTCCGACCGAGGCCACATCATTAGGGTTCCTCTGCGACCTTGTTGTCTATCGCCCACATACCACGCCCCCTGCCTCTTCCTCCCTTCTCCCTTTACCTCTATAATCTCTTCTGTTCCGTCTGGGGCATCGTACAATATGTCTCTCGGACCAGATGCTGCAGCGTCAAGGGTTAGTAGAATTGAAATTTTGAGCTTGCTGCGTGATCGTCGTCTGACCGACCGGCCCAACTCGCCTTGCCGCCCTTTGCAGAGAGCTGCATTGGAGCAACTCAAGTTTAAGAAGATACAGAGGCTCCAGAATGCCTCTTCCAGCACATCAGTGTCACCCGCACCACCGTCATGGGCCAACGCTGACAACGCGCATCCTGCCCCGCCCGCGCAGTCGCGGGACGCGACAGCCACATCGCGCTACTTCTCCTCCACACCATCATCCTCTGGCACTGTCCTCGTACCAAGCTCCAGTCCACTGCGCTCCGATCACGTTGATAACTCCAAACACTCGCGTAACGCATGGAATCTCTTCGACGACGAGGTGCCCGGCCTGACGCGCTCAGACCCACAAGTTCTCCCCACACCCCATTTAGCCGATCCACTCACCATGCCCAGCGGCTTTCGACCACCTTCGGACGTGGCTAACGCGTCCTCTACGCGTATTTCATCGGCGACTAGCAGGAAACTATCAGAGACGGAGGATATGGATGATGGGGATCGGCCTCGTAAGCGTTTGAATATGGGCCCGACAGGTTCGCAAGACCCGATCGACTTCCTCACCTCGAGTTCGCCGGAAGTGCGGAAGGCTGCTCAAAAGCTGACTGGGCCTGACACGTCATTGTCGTCGTTGTCCTCCGATGACTCCCTTCTCGATTCCAGGGTCGTCGCAAACGGTGCGGCGCGGCCTCCAAGGCGCGACCCTCAGCCACAAGCGGAGTCCAAGCCACCGTCGTCGTCTCCGACGCAAGCTACGGCGGACGAAGGTCGATTCACACGTTTCCGTCTCACCCAAATCGAACACGACACCGACGTCGTTCGCGCTGCATGGGCGGAAGCTGCTGGGGACGTACCTAAAGCGTCTGCTCTTCTCAATGACCCTACGTGGAAACCGAAGGCGAAGACGCCCCCGCCGAAGGGCCCAGAGACGATGACCGAGACTGGTCGAGTGAAGGAGATCGTCGATGCTACGAAGGCACAGCGGCTTGCTGCGAAGGAAAAGGGGAAGAAGTCGATGATTTACAAGAACCGCGTGCTCGAGGGGAAGCCTCCCAGCGCTGCGGGTCCTTCCACGCCCTCTTCAACCTCGAAGTCTTCGCCGATGGTGCTCGATACTCCTATGAGCCCTGAAATACTGAAGCCACGAGGGAAACGTCTCAAGAAGCGTGTCTACGATTCGGAATCCGAAGCAGAGTTCGTCGAGAGCGATGAAGAGACACTCCCACAGGCTTCCCGTAATGCTGTCTCGGACGAGCAGCGCGCATTGGACTACTTCAACGGTACTTCCGCAGAAGGCCTGCAGGAGTTGACCGGTTCGTACACTTCTAGTCTGTCGATGGTCGAGGCTCACGTCGTATATGGCAGGCTGTACTCCCGAGCAAGCGCAGAAGATCATCGAACTCCGACCCTTCCAGTCCGTGGAAGACCTCAACGAGAAGTTGGGACAAGGCAGAAAGAAGGCAGGCCCCGCCGGCATCAGCCCACGCATGTTCGAGGACAGCGCTGCTATCTTCGAGGGGTACGGCAAGGTCGATAGCATCCTTGAGGACTGCGAAGGTATCGGCGCCGAGCTACGCAAGGAAATCGCCAGCTGGACCAAGGCGAAGTCCAAGGGCAAGGCGCGGGAGACCGACGCTGCGTCTCGCGACGCGTCCGTGTCAGCGGACGAGGGCGCCATCAGCCTTGCGCACTTGGAGCTACCCGACCATAAGCCCAAGTACTTCATGACGACCCAGCCGTCCCTGCTGAAGCCTGGTGTAACGTTGAAGGAGTACCAGATGATCGGCGTGAACTGGCTGAGCCTGCTATACCAGAGGGGCCTCAGCTGTATCCTTGCTGACGAGATGGGTGAGTCGATGTCCCATCGAACGTTATAGCCGGATGTTGACGGCGGGATAGGCTTGGGGAAGACTGTGCAAGTCATCAGTTTCTTTGCGCATCTGAAAGAGCGCGGTCGTGGCGGTCCCCACCTCATCGTCGTACCGTGAGTATCCGCCCTCTTGTCTCCCGTTTCTGGCCCCTCACCTGTCATCAGATCGTCCACCCTCGAGAATTGGTGTCGGGAGTTCCAGAAGTTCGCCGGCGATAACATCAACGTCGAGACTTACTATGCAGACAAGAACGACCGCCCAAAGCTGCGTGACATGCTAAACAGCTCGGTGGTTACGAGAAAGGCCGACGGGTGGAACGTCCTGATTACGACGTACAACCTCGCGCAAGGTGATGATCACGACCGCAAGTTCTTCCGACGGATCGAGTGGGATGTAAGTACATCATTCATCCCTAGGCTATGCTTGCCTCATGAAAATGCCTCGCACAGACATGCGTGTTCGACGAGGGTCACGTGTTGAAGAACTTCCAGTCGCAGCGCTACCAAGCGCTGCTGAAGTACAAGTCTCGTTGGCGGTTGTTGCTCACTGGAACGCCGCTGCAAAACAACCTGCAGGAGCTGGTGGTGCGTGTGCCTCTGCTGGGTTGTTGTGAGCTTGTCGGTGATTGAGCGAGCACCCCTAGTCATTGATGAACTTCATCCTTCCCGACCAATTCGCCGAGGACCTCGACTCGTTGCGAGCGGTCTTCAAGACGAAGGGCGACTCGAAGATCACTCTCCTCGCACAGCAGCGTGTGTCAAGAGCCAAGAAGATGATGACCCCGTTCGTGCTACGGCGGCGCAAGGATCAGGTGAGCATATTGAAATTCATGGCGGACCATGCGCAATGCTCAACGCCAGAGGCCAGGTTCTCCAAGACCTGCCTAAGAAGACGGAGCGTATTGAGTGGTGCGACATGACACCACTCCAGAAGTCTATCTACAACGACGCTCTGCAACGTTCTCGCAAGACCATCTTTGACGTCGAGAAAGATGGCACAGAAACACCGGACCCTCCTGCGACGAACGGTCGCGGCAAGGCGCCGAAGAAAAAGACGCGTGCGAATGCACGTACGAAGGACAAGATGTATCTCGAGAACAGCTCAAACGTCCTCATGGACCTGCGCAAGGCTGCGTCACACCCTATGCTGTTCCGGAGGCGCTACACGGACGATATGTTGACGTCGATCGCCAAGCTGCTGCTGAAAGAGCCCGACTTCAAGAAGAGGGGCGCAGTCTTCGACTACGTCAAGGAAGATATGGAGGTCATGACCGATGCCGAACTGCAGTCGTTCTGCGCGACTTACAAGGTATGGATGTCCTCCAGGTATCATAACTGCTCACCGATTGAATTCGTCACCAGTCCTTGCGGCGATTCCTTCAAGATGAGGATTGCTACATGCAGGCGGGCAAGATCAGAGTATTACTCAAGCTGCTCGACCAGTACCAGAAGGAGGGCCGCCGGATACTGATCTTCTCTCAGGTGAGCATAGCCAGTCTACATCGTGACCAGGACGAGGGCTAACGACACATCGAAGTTCACGCAAATTCTGGACATCATCCAGAAGGTGCTGGACATCAAGAAAGTCAAGTATCTGGTCCTCACTGGCTCGACGCCCGTCGACGTTCGCCAGACGCTGGTGGATGAGTTCACGGAAGACGAGAGTATACCGGTCTTCCTCCTCTCAACCAAGGCCGGAGGAATGGGAATCAACTTGACAGCCGCAAGTGTTGTCATCATGTACGTCCTCGTCGCGCGTTCTATGCCTGCTGTTGACTGATTCGTCCGCGTTCCAGGTTTGACCAAGACTTCAACCCTCACAACGACAAGCAAGCTCAAGACCGTGCATACCGTATTGGTCAGAAGCGCGATGTCGAGGTCATCAAACTCATCACCAAGGGCTCGATAGAAGAAGACATGCTAGCGCTTGGGATGACGAAGCTCGCATTAGACGAAGCGGTCGCCGGCGAGGACGCAGAGGAGCGCGTCGAGAAGGAGATGAAGATGTCCCTCATGAACGCCGTCCGTCGCAAGCTAGTCACCGACGAAGACGTCGAGATGACTAGCACACCGGATGGCGAGGGGACTACGTCCAAGGAATAGAGTTCTCGGGGTTCGGCATACACACACATCACGCACCATCTGGAGAGTACACTATACCCGCGCCTCCGCGGCTTTGGTAATTTTCGCATAGCTATCGCCTGTATCTATCGCATGTACTGTAGCGTTGTCTTGGATCTCTTGCTGTCGATTCCGCGCTGCATCCTGTAGTCAGTAGAATCCAGAACGTTGTTTACGCACGTCCTCGGCGCCTCGCCTCGCCTGGCAACTCCGCGGCACCACCTTCCTACTACTCGACTCCTGTGGCTGTGGCTGCTGTAAACAAGTCCACCTTGTCACTTGTGGGCCCTCGTGTCGAGCCGTTTGCTCTCTTTGGCATCGTGCCAGCGATCTTTGCATCAATACCTGTCGAGACAAAAATAAGACGCAGACCCGGGTCCCGGTCCTTGATTGACAGACAGCCCGAGCGAATTGCCAGTGCACCCACAACTTGTGTGAACGGCGGGCATTTATAGACACACGCCCACTAGCAGCCACCGCCAGCCAGTACGCCATCAATCGTATACCGAATTACTACCAGATCTATAGCATACAGGTACCACGCACACGAGGGGTCGAGGGAAAGAACGTCAGGGTTGTCGTCATGTCCGTAGGAAGCCGTCGCTATGCCATGCGCGTGCTCGGAATCACCGCGGGACCTCACCCAGGCTGGCAGCGACACCAGCCTCGGCCTTGCCAATGCCACCCGCCTCCTTCTCCGGGTCCGCAATGAGCGTGCCTGCGGTCGCGTTCCCATCGGAGCCGCCGCCTCCGCGCTCTGCGCGCTCGCGCGCCTCGCGGTCCGTGTCCCGGATGTTCGACAGGAAGAGCGTCGCGAGGAAGGCGAGGCCGGCCCACGGGACGAGCGAGATGAAGCTCCAGCGCGTGCCGTTGCGGAACGCGTCCTTGACGGCGGCCTGCACCGCGGGCGGGAGCGCGGAGATGCTCTGGAGCGAGGAGAGCCCCGCGGAGAGGCCCTGCGCGAGCTCCGCGGCGTCGGCGGGGGAGAGCGTGCCGGAGCGGACGAGCGCGAGGATGGAGCTGTTCACTTTGGCGTTGAGGACGGCGCCGCATTGCGCGAGGCCGACGGTGCCGCCGAGTGAGCGGCTCTGTTGGGAGGGGGAGGTTAGTCTGATGGGAGAGAAGCGAAAAGGGAGGGGTACGTACGAAGAGTGATAGTCCGGAGACGACGGCGACGCGACTCTCGGGCTGTGAGAAGCGGACGTGTACCACAAGGGGTCCGATACTCATGCCGACGCCGACACCAGCCATGGCCATAAAACTGAACGTCCGAGTTGAGCAAACGTTGACCAGAGCGGATACTGAACTACTCACCCGTCAACGTAGCTTTGCTTGTTGATGTCAATACCGTATGACACGAGCCCCAGTGCAACTGTCATAATCAGGCCTCCCAAGACAATGGGGTATTTGGGCTGCAAGATCGTGATCAACCTGGATTGCGCTGGGGATAACGACGCTGCTGAGCTTACCTGCCGCGTGTTCTTCAGGATGAAGATGGAGCATATCGAGCCAGCACCCTACAACAACCACACATTTAGTCCCTGAAGACTTCCTGGCACTGTACAAAGACTCACCAATCCCGGAGCGAAATAGATCAACTGCGTCCCGGCGTTCGTTCCCGAGAAGCCCTGGACGATCGTGAAGAAGATCGCGACAAAGTAGAACATGACGAGCATGACCATCCCGTTCACGAACGTCCCGTACTGCGCGATGCACAGATCAAGCGATGTGAACATCTGCAGCGGGATCATCGGCTCCACGCGGAGCAGCGCGTGCGGCGCGCTCTCTCCGCCCACCTTCTCCGCCGCCGCGGCGTTGCGCTCGAGCATGAGTTCCCATGCGACCCAGACGATGTAGAGCACGCCGGCGACGACGAAGCACGCGATGACGCGTGCCGAGTCCCACTCCGCCGCGGAGCCCCAGTTGAGCGCGAGGAGGAGGAGGATGCCGGCGGCCATGAAGAGGAGCGCGCCTACCCAGTCGATGCTGAGCATCCGCTGTGCGAACGTCTCGCGGCGGGAGCCTGCGACGGGGAGCTCGTCCAGTGACTGTGCGCCCTTGGTGTGCCCGCGGATGATGAGGAAGGAGAGGAACATGGCGACTACTGCACATGGTAGGCTGTCGTCGATGAGCTCATATCAGAGGACTCGGCGGATGTGAGGAGACAGGGGAGGGCACTCACTTGATAGCGAAGATCCAGCGGAAGGAGACGGTAGTGAGAGCACCTCCGATCACAGGACCGACGCAGTACCCGATAGTGAAGAGGAAGAAGAGCATGGACTGCTGCCAGTTGTTGTCATCGAGCGACCTCGAGTCCGCCAAGATGATACGGACGACCTGTTCAAACGTCATCGTTAGGAGTCACAGAGTATAGTACGAGCGATCAGTGCAAAAACGCACAGCAAGCATACCAGCGGCGCCGATACCAGCAACCCCCCGTCCGGCGAGCATGGTTGCCATGTTTTGACTGCCAGTGCTGATGGCGCTCCCGACGGCGAAGAAAAGGAGGGACAGCTGGAGGGCCCAATGCCGGCCCCATACATCCGCGAGGCGGGCGAATAGGGGAAGGAAGACGGTCGAGGTCAAGAGATAGACGGTTCCTATGTAGCTCTGGAGGTCTAGACGATTGAATATCGACTGCAATGGGTGTTTTGTTAGCTGAGAATGTCCACCAAGTAATCATCTCGCAGTCATACGTACGGCAATGTGTGCTTGGGCCGTTGCGACGACTGCAGAATGCCTATTAGCGTGGTGTTCACTCAAACACCAAGGACGTTCAGCCGACCTGTATAGTCCAAGGTCTCGAAGATTACCGGGATGAAGAGGGCGACCATGAGCAACAGCTTCCATTTTGTGGATGACGAGACGCCTCCGCGAGAGGAAGTAACAGAGGCTGCCGGCGCATGAGCAGCGACTGCTTCTGGGTAGCCACCTGGCTGAACTTGCGAGGAGGCTGCGGAGGAGGAGGTCGTAATAGGGCCCTGAACTAACTCCAGGTTCCCTTGGGCGGCTGCAGCTTCGCGAGCAGCTTTGGCCTTACGCCTCTTGTTCCGGACGTAGCGGTAGGCAAGAATCATGGCGGAGGGGTGGGAACGGGAAGGAGAAGAGGGAAGCGCGGAACATTTGGTGCTTGTCGATCTGAATTATATAGAGGGGCGCAAAGCAGGCCGGCGGAAGGGCTAGCGAGGACTAGGACGAACTCAACCGTGCGGTCCCTTTAACACAGCCATCGTCGAGCTCGAGGACATACGAAGTTCGCACGGGAATGGGGGTCGTGGCCAGAGTTGAGTGGGACTAGTCCGCGTTTATTCTGATCGACCGAGGCATGTATGGCGCCGATCATATCCGTTCTTCCAATGTATCTGTTTTTGAAAGTTGTGAGCAACAATGCTATCACGGCTTCGCCTCAGTCGTAAAATTTAAAGGTCACGAATTCGAGTACTATGACGAGTGATTACCTCAACGAGCGAGCACGAGGAACGGGTATGTTGTGTTGGGGAGTGCACAGTCCGCAGGGATAGGGCCGCCCAGTGTCACATATCTCGGGTGCGTTTCTGGGTGCGGAGAATGCGAGCAGAGAGTGGCCTGGGTGCGGTCTGCGCGTGCTATACTTGCAACAGGCGCCCAGGTACCCCTCTCACGGAACACCGGTCCGTTCGGGTATGTTCGGTGGCTGTGCGCCCCTCCCCCGGTTCACTCGGATTCCTTCAACTCTCTTTCTGCCTTCTCCAGCACGCGTTGAGCAGCGATCTCGCAAACAACGAGGACTACGGGTCGGCCAATCACATCGTATTCGCGGCAGAGCGCAAAAATAGCTTTAGCTCGCACGCGGCGAACATGACGATATACAGCCTGTACATATTCGACAGGTACGATCTCTCCAGTCGCCACCCTTTCCCGCGCGACGTCAGGCTAATCCCTATTGACTCCAAAGGCACTGCACATGCGTGTACTACCAGGACTGGCACCGCACAGTCCGCCCAAAGACGGCGGTAGAGGGCGGCATGCTCCCCGCCGTCTACGCCCCCGTATACCCGTCGACGAACCCGGATGACACGTCCTATAGCAATCGAAACACGCTCGCATCCTCCTCAGGCGTCGTCGTCGCCGTGAATGATGACGTGCCGCACACCCCGCTCCCGACACAGACAGCGCATAGCCCTATCGCGCAGATGCCGCCACCACCGACGTCGAACCTGTCGTTTGACGAGGAGGCGAAGCTGGTCTATGGCGTCGTCCTGTCCCTGCGGAACATGATAAAGAAGCTCTCTGGCAAGTGAGTATCATTGTCATCTCATCTTCCTCGTCCGTCCTTGTTGATACTTAACTGACCGTGCTCGTCTTTGCAGAGACGAGCAGTTTGTCAACTACCAGACGTCGACGTACAAGCTGCACCTTTACGAAACCCTCTCCGGCTACAAGTTCGTCATGCTCAGCGACCCGAACGCGGACTCCCTTCGGTTCGTGCTCAGACAGATCTACTCGGGCCCCTTCCTCGAGTACGTCGTGCGCAACCCGCTCGTCGAGATGGACTCGAAGGAGAGAGGGATAGATAACGAGTACTTCCGGATGAGCACCGATAGGCTCGTCAGAGGCCTCACTGTATTTCAATGATACCCCTTTTCTCTTGGACAGCGCATCATGATATTCGGTCCGCGAGACGTAGGTGAATCCAATCATGATCTCAGGCGACAAGGTACGAAGGAAAAGGTCCGCTTAGCGAATACACGGTTCCTGCGAGCACGAACGGTACAGGCGAGATGACAGCACCATCACCGTACCCAACCGCAATAGCGACCGACACTACGTAACCTTCCAGCCACGACGCCACTGCTTTACGTCCTTCTACCACCTGATACGCCCTGTTCCCGAAAGCGTCCTGTTATGGGTCAGAGACTCAGGCTGTCGCGGAGAATGCGCCCTTATCGAGCCTTCAGGGACATCCGGCTCCCTCGCACATCGTCATTGGCTCGATATGTATGAGCGCCTTGAAGGACGTGGTTTTGGCGATGTAACGTACAGTAGCCTTGGGCTTTCAGGCACTGTGCAGGTATGGGCTTTTCCCGCTCACCAAGAGGTGCGAGGATGGGCGCGAGAACAACCTTCCCTAATCTATGTCGCAACTCGGACGCCGCGCTCGTCCTCTATAAGCGCCGGTGTGGCTTGAGAGTCTACCCAGCACTGCATGTCTGCCGCATGTCATTTTGACACTCAAGACGCGCACCATGATTCCTCCCCTCATACCCTTCCCTCTCTCATCCTCCGTGGCTCTTTGCGTGTAGGTATATGGGAAACTGTATTTGCAGGAAGTCTAGGGAGTCCACTAGTATAAAGGATCCAGAAAGACCTAAGGAGGCAAGTAATCATCGAGTCGAGCTGGAACTCCGACGACTCGCTCATGCCGCGTTACTATCCGACCGTGCAGGAGCAGCTATCTGAGAGTAGCTCAAGGGCAGCATCTACGAAACATGGATACCAGGTCATAGTCGATGCGGATTCCCCGCCCCCTGACATTCCCTCTGCAAAGACCGTTCCATTGACTCTGACCATGCCCCAGTCACATCCCTCACTCCCACCCCGCCCTGAGTTCATACCGTTCACGATTACGAATCTATGTGCATCTTCACAATGGGACGGACTCGACTACACGACATATCCTGAACGTCACGGCTGGTTGGTCCATCACCAAGACAAGCAGTGCCACATCCTCTGCCCTGCAGGCTTCTGCAATGGCGGTTTGGACGACGACGCCGCCGCCAGGACACACGAATTCGATATCGTCAACGGCCTCGCGCCGCCCATGCTCTCGCGTGTCGATGGGTCGCCTGTCACTAGCACCAGCAAGGCCGCGTTTCTGCAGGCGTGGCTCTTTTTCGGGACGCTCCATGAAATGTCGAGATTATGCGGTCTGTCCATGGACGTCGATGCGGAACTTCTCATTGATGGTGGGCGAGCTATCTCTACTGCAGCGCTGAACGGCTTGGCGGGGCGTTGGTTCGCATCGCTCGACCGTGAGAGCGTGGGCAATAAGGCCTTCATGCAACAGATTTATGCTATCTATCGACGTCTCGCCCTGCTCCTCAACCAGGAAGTCGTCAGGGATAGTGGTCCCGAGGGCTCAAGCCGGGGGAAGAAACCCGCGCTGTTCACATACACGCCTGAAGAAGCTCGCGTCTTCTTATCCATCGAGATCCTCCTCCGCACTATAGGACTACACCTGCTCCTTCACTGCTACTCGCAAGGATTCACCTGTGAGGAGGGCGACGGATGGAACAAACGGATGATTACGCAGAACATCGATTGGCGTGGCCGCCGTGTAGAGGGTTTCGACGTACTCGAGGACTACGCCGACACCCGGCTGGAGGAACATGGTTGGTGCCCGAGCGAGCTGCTGCCACTGCCGAATCCTGAGCTCTTCTTCGCGTCCCTCCTCGACCGGCCTCGCATCAGAGACCACTCCAAATGCGGGGATCTGGTGTGTGGTGCTTACCAGACTGACGAGGCAACCTACAGGACAGCACACGCCGACGGAGCATGCGAATGCGACTTTGTCTGTGTTTCCACTAAAGATCTTACCGACGTCCTCGACCGAGACAAGATACCCGTCGTACTCATTTCGGAGGATTTGGACTTGGAAGTCGTGGATTCCGAAAGCTGCCCTTACATCGCTCTGTCGCACGTTTGTGAGTGCCCATCCGCTTCGTGCCAACCATAGAGCTGACTTTCGGTTGCAGGGGCAGATGGGCTGGGCAACCCTGTTCAGAATGCGCTACCAAAGTGCCAGCTCCGCCGCTTGCGGAACTACGTGTTAGGGCTTTACAACACGCACTACCGGGACTCACAGCCGACGTCTGGGTCCGCTGTCGCCTTCTGGATGGACACTGTATGCGTTCCCGTCGCCGAAGAAGCAAAGGCTTTCCGGAAGAAAGCCATTCAGCTCCTGGGAAAGACGTACCACGAAGCGACTGCCGTCCTAGTGCTGGACAGGGAGCTTGAGATCGTCAACGCCGCATCGGCGCCGTTCTTCGAAGTAGGCCTACGCATCCTGTGTAGTGGGTGGGTGAAGCGGTTGTGGACGCTGCAGGAAGCGACACTCGCGAGTGAGGCGCACGGAGAGGAGAAGATCTACTTCCAGATGGGCGATGGGCCACTTCTGTACCAGAAATACGACCGCGACCGACCGGCGACACATACCGTGCCAAACGACACTGATCCCCGGGAAGTCAGGGCGGAGGAGCACGTACTTATCTGCGACGACTGGTTGATGATACTCCTAGGCGAAAGGCTCCCCTCAGTGCGCGCCATGCGCACGATGCGTAAAGACTGGTNCCCCCTTCTACATCGTGTGCTCCGCCATCAAGCACCGCACGACCAGCAAGGCCGAAGACGTACCGCTCTGCGTCGGGTCGCTCCTCGGGTTGGACATCTCGACCATAGCCCACGCCCCGGACGGCGCACACCGCCTCAAAGCGTTCTACGTCCTCATGCGCGTGATCCCGTACAGCGTGCTGTGGGTGGAGGACGTCGACAAGCTCGGCATCGCGCCGTTCCGCTGGGCCCCCGTCTCGATCACCGTCTTCCCCTTTTCTACGACGATCCTGCCCGACCCGCACGACGGCATCTGCGACGAGGAGGGCCTGCACGTACGCCCGTATTCAAGCTTCATGGTCAAGAGTGTGGTAGGGAACGATCTCCAGGACGCTATGCCAAGCCGACTCCGTCTGGTAGATGCGGAGACGAATGCGCATTACGGCGCCCTGTGGCTCTCGATGGACCGGAGGGTTGTGCCTCTCCCGACGCCGGACAGGAAGCTGGCCATTATCTTAGGGTCCCCGGAGCGAGAGGTGATGCCTAACGCTGCTTTTGTTCTCGTCGCGCAGAGTTCTACTACTGGCACCGATGATGACGCTGAAATCACTGGTACGGTCGTGGGGTACAGATTCTTTGCTCCGGAAGCGAGAGGCCCTGAGGACACTGTGATTTACTGTACCCCCATGTCTGAATCTCAGATGTATTGTATAACGTGAACGTGGAACACGAGTCGCGATATCACGGATTGATTCCGTCAAAGTACGAGACTGTGCTGTAAATATCGTAGCATCGTATGTCCGTTAGAACGCTAGACTTGCACACGGCCCCAGTGGCTCAGCGCTCAGGCTTTTCCGTCGAGATCACTGTCCGTGTAGGTAATTTCGCGTTAGGCAACCTCAATCTTGCGTCAAGAGCAGGTGCAAAGTACTCGATACAATAAAGCAACAAAAAGTCCGCTTGACGAAAGTACACGATTCCAGCGAGCACAGACAGCAAAGACAAGATGGCAGCACCGACAGTGTCCGAAAGCGCGATAGCGTCCAACGCCACGTAACCTTTCAGCCACGACCTCCACAATTCTCCACGAACTCTCATCCCTTTCAGCCCCACGCCACGCCTCTGACACGCCACACGAGGTCGGAGAGCGGCCTCCTCCCACAGAGGTTTAGACCTTCACGTCCTCGAAGCGCTCCTTCTCGTGCGGCAGGTAGGTGTCGGACGTCGGGCCGGAGTAGTCGGGGATCTTCTCGTCGTTCTCGTTGTAGAGCGGAACGCCGCCCATGTTCTCCGTCGGCGCGTGGTGCGGCTGGCCTTGGACGTGGCCCGGGCCCATGTAGGGCGCGTACCATCCGTTCGCAGCGGGGTCGACGGGCGGGTTGACGAGGTACTACGAACATCCAGCTACAGTGAGCACGCAATCAAGAAGGTTGACAGGGTCACGTCAGAACTTACAGGAGGGAGCTGCGCACCAGGCGCGTAGGGCGTGGGTCCGTACGGACGCGGGTACGAGATGATCAGATGCTGCATGGGCGTGCTCGTGCGTTGAGATAGATCCCGGGATGCCGTACAAGACAGATCACTCACGATGGCCTTGCTCCCAATGCCAGGCATCTTCATCGACCACTGCGGCGTCTGGGCACCGGGGCCCGCCACCGCAGCATCTTCGACGCTGAACTTGCGAAGCATCTGGTTGACCTGACGCTTGCCCTGCGAGTCACAAGTCGACAATGCGTTGACAGGCATGATGCAATGATGAACAGCGCGCCCACGGTCAGATGGAGTTCATCTCAGCAGCAGCATGGGTGCGCAAGATGGACGTACGTGGGCTTTCCAGAGGAACAGAGGGCCCCAGCCAATCAGCAGCAGCCCGAGGAATGCGCCAAGGCTAGCAGCGCGGGCTTGCCAGAACGCCTGATCGTCCACGGTGAAGGTGTTTCCAAAGCGGTCGGTCACGAACTCTTCATGTCTGGGCAGCGCGTGGAGCACGACGTAGTACACAGTGATGGGCACGGCGAAGGACGCGCTGTATAAAGGGTAATCATTGAGAATAAGTTCTCACTACATGGGCAATAAGCGTAGTGGGGAGACGCACAGGAGCATAAAGATGGTGAAGATGATCTCGAAGCGGGGCTTGAGATACCGCGAACCTTTCATGAGTACAGCCCTCTGCCGAGCAGCCCAGATATCCCGGTTATACTACACGACGACGTGCTAGTTAGGCCGTGCGCACATACTAGATACTTCCAACGTATCACTCACGTATCGTTGGAGGTCATTGGGGACAGTATCACTCGGGGACTGGTTGATGGGTAGACGCTGCTCGACAACAATGATTAATTGGGACCAAGCGACCGCCTCTCTCTTCCCACCCATCCAGACGAATACGCACCAGAGCAATGTTTTGGACCGGGGAGGACTGCGCTCCGTACGATGCTGCCATCCTGTGGTAGAGTCTTTGCTTATGTGTAACGGAAGTGGTGTGCAACGGGCTGGCCGAGTTCCCCAGGAACTGCTCGTCGTGATACTAGTACTGCGCGGATGGCTAGTATACAGCGAAGAAAAGGAGTACAAAACGTCGAGCCGGTCGACGGGGAAGTGAGCGCGAGTGAAAGTGAAGGTGGTGGTGGGAGGACAAGAGCTCTAGGCTGCACGCGCGCAGGCGAAATGGATTATGGGGATGCGCAGGCGGTGGCTCTGCACGCACCGCGATCGCCGGCTGCTGTCGACCCGCCTCCATGGCAATCGTCCGTTTCCGTACAATCAAGCTTTCGCTCCAATACCCTCGTTTGTTATTTTTGTAGTGATTGGCTACCCAAGATACTGCTTATTGATACAACGAACAATACATCCTGCTCTAGGACCCCTGACAATGGTAGGGGAACCCTCTGCAGACCGGATCGAATTTCGGCAAAAATGTCCGGACAAAGTTTGCAGATTTTGTCCGGCACTGCGGAGGCTTGCCGGCCCTATCCCCCACTTTTGTCCGGGCATTCGCAGAAGGTGATTATCCACTTGTAATTGTCCGTCCCAGCCCCAGAAGCTCCATAAAAACGAATTACTGTCCAGCTCATGCATAGATTTACTAGGAAATCCGTCTCAGGCTTCCGCTGCAAGCTATGGTCGTATTCCAGAGCTATAGGGTGTGTGTATTTTAGACCGCGAGCCACCGCTCTCACAAGTGCATAGGGCTAGACAATGGTTTCGAGACGTAGATTCAAATAGTTTTTCCAGCTTCCTCCACTTTACTCTTAGACAAAGTCTAGAGGGCAATAATAATTACAGATGTTGAGGCGCACTGGTCAAACTACTTATCCTCCGAGTTAGTGACTAGTAGTATCATTTCTCCACGTGCAGCAAGCCCAACATTGGTACTAGGGAACCCCCGGCCCAGATCCGTAACCTCGGCCAACGGTTGGCCTGTTGGCCGACTGTCCGGACGACGCACAAGCCGCCCCTCCGGCCGCGCTTTCTGTCCGGGCAATCTTCATTAGGTGATGCCTAAATTTGGGTGGTTTTGTCCGGAATCGCAGAGGCATAAGGGGGGTCCGGCGGTCCAATTTTGTCCGGTTTTGTGCTGAGGCTGCGCCTACTATTGTCAGGGGTCCTCCTGCTCTGCAGCCTACTGCGCATTCTATGGCCGGAACGTCGCCCGGAACCGGGACGGCCACCTCGGGGATCACTAGAAGGTCTTCATACGCCCGACGGGCAGGCGGTATGTCCGCATAGCAAAGTACTCGCGCGTCTTGCCCCATCTGTCCGTGTCGCCTTCAAACACGTCGACGTCACTCCACTCAACGTCGATGCCAACGTCGGCCAGGTGCAGGTCTGATACGTGTCTGTACACGTCGTAGAACAAAGCGTCTGCAAATATTACGTTGAGTTGGAGAAACCCTGGAAGAACACCAACTCAAGACGTACTGGTAGCACCGAGGCCGTTGAAGAATCCGAAACGGGACTCAGGTCCCGCGAGCAAGTCAGGTACATGTTCAAAGAAGCGACGCAGCTCTTATAACAGCGATGAGTGTCAAATATTGTGAGATGCCATGGGGCTTAGTTCTGACACACCTGTATAGTCCTCAGAGAATGTGTCGGTGTAGATTACGTCGAAGCCGCCGACGCTCAGAAGCTCGTCGCTCTCGATGAAGTCTTGCCATTTGCCCTCGAGAATTTTGACGCCTGGCTTGTCATGCCACCCCTGCTCGCGCATGTGCTTCAGTACGTCGGGGTGGGGTTCGATGATGACGTGCAGAGATGGCTTGGTAGACAAGTTCTGGAAGAGGCTGTCAATCTAACAGAGGCGACGTGAGCAGCACAGTTTGATGGGACACGGAGGGACGGCCGCTCACGATACCCAGACCGAAGCCAACATTGAGAATCTTGAGCCCCTCGTTCAGGTTTGCATGATCCGAGCACAACTTGTGCACCGTTTCCTGCACTTGGCACTGGCTCACTTAGCATACTTCACTGTGCGGCCAAGAACCGTACTCACTGATGCCTCGTTCCCATCCCATCATTACACCAACTTCTTCCTGGTCCGCAACTTTGACGAGACAGATCTCCTGCCCGTGCTCGTCCTTCGTGTACTCCAGCTTTGTGGACAGGAATGCATCTGTTGAACCGGCCGGGGTGGTATCGGTGGCTTTGAGAATGATGTTCAACGGAGAGTTAACCGCAGGTGCGCGCTTTTGGAGAAGCGAAAGCAGTAGCTCTTTGTAGCATCGGTCGATCAGTTACCCGCTCAAGTCGGCGACGATCAGGACGAACGCACCAGAACGGATACCGGCATCCCTAATCATAGTGTAGCATTTCTCGTTGTTGAGCGACAATGCAACATCTCCCGCGGTATTGTGCAGGTTGTCCACTATATCATACGGGTAGAGTTACTATCAGCATGACGTGAACTTTCGTCGTGCGTTCTGGCTGAATATTAATGTACTGACCGGCGTTCCATACAGCGCCTTCATCAATCAACAGACGGACGAGCTCTTCATTCTCCACATACGCAGCAGCGTGCAACGGAGACAGACCCTCGTCGTCTTGAAACCAGACGGGAGCACCTGCGTCAATCAAGGCTTTGATTTCGGCCAGTGGTCTGCGCCGGAGGATGGAGTCGACGAGCTCTTGGCCTTGCGAGACGAGCATGTTGACGTCCATGTCATCATTTGAAGCCTCGGTCATTTTGCAGATACCGGCCCAGCACTTTCTGGCGACACTGAAGCAAGACTTAGAGAAAGGGCACAGAAATGAGGAGTACGAGGCACAGCAACTGTACGATTGGAGCAGTTTGTCGAAATTGCCCTCGATCGATCTCAGATCTGCGTACTGATCCCAATCAGGCAAGCTTTCAAGATCAACCCAGATGGTCCTGGCAAAATACACCCATGTCCAGCTTTCCCAAATGGAACAGATACAGCATACGCAACCGCATATCAAACGAATATGTCAACCACCCCTTGCCTAGGAGATATCACAGCCGCGACTTTGCCTCCAAAATCAAGCAAGTCGCCCCCGATGGTCGCAACCAAGTCGCGATCCTCCGGGTCGAATTCAAGACCCAGTAATCTCTCAACGTTCACAGAAGCTAAAGCGAGCGCTTTCGATTTGCTCAAAACCCCAGAACCTGCGTCAAGCATTGCCTGTACGTTGTTTCAGCTTGTGACCGAGCCGATGCCTGGGCAAAAGGACGTTCGGACGTACCTCTCCCGCATCGAAACGGAGATTGCGCGTCGACCAGACAGCCATGTGGGCGGCGTCGGGATGACTTGGGGCAGCGATTCCATGGGGACCAAGTCCAACGGTGACGTTGTGCTTCAATAGGTGGCCGATTAGACTGTCCGAAGACAGAGGAGGGCCAGGAAGGCTGCACAAAGTATGTATATTAGTATAGGTGGTGCCTGCGAAGGGTGTGAGTAGATTATTAATACTGACATTCTGTGTTCATCCCAGGTGTACGGCTGGCGTACAACAGTTCAGCAACTCCATCCATCTTCTGAGAAGTGATATACGCACGTAGGAGCGAGGTGGAGTAACGATTACGCCAACCCCAGCATCTGCAAGCTCATCCGCAATGAGGTGCGCTTCGGACGCGCTCGCAATCGTCAACTTCATCGTTGAGCCTGCCTTCTGTTCTACTTCTTTCTTCAGGCTGATCAGAGATGCGATGATGTCTGCGCTCCCCACATCGACGACTAGGGGAATGGAGCCCTGGACATTCGTTAGGGTGATGTCTACGGTGACCTGTGCGTTCGCGGAACGTCAGATACACTCACATTAGCCACCTGTTGGAACCATCCCCCAAGTTCGCCTTCAACCCTCTCGGTTAGCAAGCGCCGTAATACGGCGATCTTCGTGCTAACGCTCGGGCCAGGGTCCCCATGCCCAAGTGTGCAATGCAATGCAACGACGTCGCGCACGACGGCGCCCTGAGCAAGTCGATGCGGAGCGCCCGGGGTGAAGGCCACACTCAGTCCACTCAGCCATCCATCATGCAACGGTGAGGTGACGCTCAGAGTGACACCGGAGCGGTAAGCAAGCCTACAGTATGTCACATTCTCAGTATCGCAGCGACGTGGCTGGACGGTGGAAACGTACCATGCATCGCGGGTGCCGAATTGCAAGCCGTCGGCTGCCTTGGCTAGGTATCCTCCCAGACCCAGCAACGCCGACTGGTTCGGTTCCAAGGGGTCGTTCACTCGACCGTCTCCCGTAGATGACTCCAATGCGATCTCCGCTAGGCCGAGCGACGAGCCATAACTTGTTAACCCGGGTTGGACCGCACCTCCCTGTAGGTCGACGACTTCTGCATCCGCGGGAGCCAGACGCGAAGCGCACACGCTGTGGCTCCCTGCACAAACGACTCGTCCGCGCTCGACAGCGACGACGCCCGGATCGCCCGGATGGTGCCCACCGAATACGTCGACCACGTCGTCCTGAGAAGCATCCGCCTGCCAGAATTTGGTCACATTGGTGAAGACAACCACGCCCTCCTTACGCTTCGGGGTGAGTGGCGGTAATCCGTCATATTTCAGCGTGACCGCAGCCTCATGCGAGAAGTCGGGCGTAGAAGGCGCGCGTTGGTGCTCGGCTGGCTTCGGGGCAACGTGTGCGTTGGGGAGCTGAGGGATGCCATCGATGAACACCTGCGTAGGAGTCGCCCCTAGTGCGAGCGGGTGACTGTCCCAGAGAACGACGTCTGATAGGTCATGGGCGTTAACACACAAGGTGATGTAGCAGTACTACTACCCAAACATACCTGCGTCATACCCTGTGCGCAAAACGCCGAGATGAGACGATGGCAAGCAACTCATAGCGTGATGGACACGCACCCTCTGCGATAAATCCAATGCGATGATCCAAACCGAGGACCTTGGCTGGTGTGCTGATAACGGACGCAAGAGCAATATGCTCAGGGAGGCCGTAGTAGTGCGCAACAGCAGCCTCGTGTACAAGATTACGAGACACAATAGCCGGGTGGTCCGACTGATGGGAAGGGGTGGGTGTGAGCGGGATGGGGTTATGAGGTTAGGTGTGGTACGAACCTTCATGACAACGTCTATGCCTTCCTTTGCGAGTAACCGTGGAGCGAATTCGGAGTGGCGATATGCTTCTCTCTTGTACCTACAAGGACAGCACCGTGGGCTGGACATCGACATATTTGAGATTCCTATACTTACCTTGAGAACGTTGAGAACATGGCGACAGCGGGGACGTTCTCTATTGATGAATCATAAGCACTCGTCACCGACAGGCGTACATCGTTACTGACTGTAAGCTCGTTTCAAGACATCCGGGACGAGATAGGCTTCATGAGCGTGATGGAAGGCAGCGACGGAGAACTGGAACTCGTTGGATATCTGCGCACATCCTTGTTCAGAGAGTAAGCAAGGCCTCCGTCACAAGAATTCACTCACCCTGACAAAGTTGTCTATGTCGAGCGCTTCATAGCAGTGAGTTTGAACCTGACTGATGCATCAGATGTGTCGCGGTATCCTTATGCTTAGAAGTTACCTTTACACGCCCTCTGAGGATCTCAACCATCGCGTCCCATTGCAAGCTCTCGGGGAACTTCTGGTTCCTGATAGAGGCCCAGTCTCCAGAAGTGGCTTTGGCACAGTAGTCGTCCTGTGCATCCTTGATGGCACGAGCGGTGTTGTATCTGGGAAATCTGTGAGTAGTAAATACAATAGGCATTTGCAAAAACTTACGCATTGCGAACAGCCCACACCGTGTCCATGCGCGTATCACCATAGTTGCGGGGGTTCTCGCCTGCAACGGGACCGCATAATATTAGCAGCATTTAAACCTCATAACGTAAAGGGCTTACCGCACGCATGTCTGAGGAAGCGAGGGGTTCAACGTCAAGTGTTTGCTGCGAGCTCGCGTATCATAGAACGCACTTCATGTGTAGCCACCGAGGCGGCACGTTTGGATCGGGATCCGAGCCGTTTAGCCCGTAAGGAGGCTCCAGTAACATCGACGTCGGGGATCGTTCCTTCGTAGGACGCATTTTCATTACATAACCCTGGCCCCCTGTCAAATGGAATATGAGTCTGTCGGAAGACCCATAGAGCGATTATGCGATGAGCTCACCAATGGCATTCAAAGAGCCTGGTAGGATAAGAGATGTTGTCACTCCGCCAGAGATCGCATGCAGGAAGCCTGGACAAATATTAGGTGTCGTCGCAGATGCTTGTGAGTAAGGTGTGACCTTCGTCGTGTGTATTCAAGGCATCCAGTGCGCGTAGCCAAGGGACAACCGGGCCTTTGATAGAATTCCCATCTTGAGCACCGCTCAGGCCCGGCGAGGATTCGACAGAGAGGTGAGAATGCATGTCAATGATACTGTCGAGCAGATGCAGCGTTAAGGTGGTGGAATCAACGCTGATTCGATCCCGTGGCAAACCACCCACCCAGGTGTCAGCCAAGCTCTACACACAACGAAAAGGTCAGTCTCCTCGTTCTGAATATCTTGAATAGTCCACCATATCGTACCCTTGTGCATCTATGACCGTGGAGTCGCCCTCCGCCATGTGGGACGATGTACTGGCTTGGACAATTTGAATAATTCCTCGGTCAAGAAAGACGTCCCCTAGCAAAACCTCTTTGCCGTCTAGCTCTCCCGTCCATATCGTTGCGTTCCGGATGAGGACTGAGTGAGTGCCCTGCTGAAACCTGTCGGATTGATTACGTGCATAGAAGTCGGACGGAGGCCCAGGTGTCAGACGCAAAGATCTACAGCGGTTTATTAATGCAGCGGCATCCAAAGGCACCCTCTCTGTAGTCCCGTAGGATAGCGTGTGGTGCCCTAGATAGATGAATGCAACCGAAGCTGACAAACAGAGCAAACCGATGAGTGTCCAGAGCCTGAGTCCCTTCGCGAGGCGTGTTCGGCCGTTAGACCGCATAGTGTTCGAGGTCTTCCTCAAAGGCTCCGTTGACCATAGATCCATGGTGGCACTCTGGGATGCGACTCATGCGGGTGTTAGTCGCCAGATGCGTGAGCGACTCGGACTGACGCGATTGGGTTAGCGCTCTACGTACCACACGCTCTACACGTGATCGTGGCATCCCTGTCGGAAAGCGCCTGGCCACTTGAAAGTTGAGCTTGAACCAGTGGCACCAAATACTTCTCTCACTCAGACGAACTTCAACGAACTATCGTAGATGCTGGTGTCCCTATATCAATCAGACACATACGCACGCGTTGCCGCCACCAGTGTCCATTCACCATGAAGTTCACTGCCTATAGTGACATCCATACTAGGGGGTTGGCACAAGCGCGATTGCGATGAGTTTTTAAGAACACACTGTCAACTGCGCTGACCTGCCAAGTACGTCCTTCGACTGTCTCTGCTTCGCCTCGAAGCTAATGCTAGATACGTCAGTCTCCCAACCTGGACATGAGGCGATAATCTGACTAATTCACGATCACTCGGAATGTTGGTTCTGCGAAGCGACCGTGCAACGAATCGAGTCACCGATACAAAGGTATGACTTCCGGTCTGGCCACAGGTGACGCGGTCGCAATGAGTGATGTCATCAAGACTGTGATGACCACTAGAGGTTGTCGAAGAAGTTCATGACGCGCTTGAACTTGATATCGCATTGGAAGAGCTAACTTCCACTCTAAGGAACAGCCGGACACGATGATGTCGCTGCCATCAGCTAGCATCCGCCCTTATCGCACAAGGTGACCGAGTGAGCCACAGAACACTCTCATGAATGCAGTCGGATTGACATTTTGCTACAGAGAGCGGAGCGCACACGAATGGGCGCTACCAAGTTGGCTCAACCTGATTGGCCCTGTGAACTGCGTCAAACCACACTCTTCGAACTGCATCCGTGCAGCATCCTCCAGTCGCTTTCGCCTTCGGATAGCTATATCAGCATCTTAGTTTGTATCAACTGACAGTTGCCGCTGTCATGACGTAGCGTATATGATCCGCCGGTGAACGGCCAAGTTCCGTGTCCTTGGGCGTCGTCATGGTATCTTCGAACTCTGGACCTGCTAGTGCACTGACAAAGCCCCCGGCGACATCGCTGATAACTACACCCCAGGTCTTCTCTACACCGCGGTCATGTCATAACGAAATGTACACATGGTCGAAGTATTGCTTCGCTCTTCGTCGGTACGTCATAATTCGGTCTCGCGGCCATTGGCTAACCTTGTTATACCTGTTAGGGTGCATGGCATTCGCATTGGGAGACATTACGTGCTCTTGTGCAACGAACCCTCCGAAAAGTTGTCAAGAACCTCGTCGACTGTTTCATCCCCGGTATCGGAACGAATCTGCGTGACGTCGCCACAATTGAGAATCCTACCTAAGCGGACGAACCGATTCTATGTGCCCATTCTGTCGCTTGTGCGTTTTCGCTGACATTTCTCAAGAACGTAGTCGCCCCCAAAGCAATAGGGGCGTGACACTATAACGACACGCATTATGCGCCCAAGCTTCGCTGAGACCCTTTACAATCTATCATCCTATCGCGACACGCCCCGAAGGACTAGACTGTACAGAACGTTGCGCCGGTGAGCGTGACGACTGTACATCACGTCTGGGCTCCTGACCTTTCGATGAATGCAGGTGCTCATCTAATATGCTTGAAGAGGCGGCAGGCATTTAGGCGGACCGCCCACGCAGCGCGCTATCCCTGGATTGCGAGGTCCAGGGTCTCCATGCCAGATGGTCGCTTCGGCTCTGGCGGCAGGCCCTGGTTGTATGGTAGGACCTCCACCCGGAAGGGCGAAATTTGGGGCAGCGAAGAGGGCGGCAAGCATGACGAATTGGCTGAAGAACCGCATGGTGAGCGCTGGGCTCGTTTGTTGGAATGGAATGCGTATGATGTGCCGCTTTATAGCAAGCCAGAGGCATTTGATTCCGTTCTGCCTTCGCCACATTCAATGGCACAGTCTCCGCGCAAGTTCTGTCAAGCACTGGTCGCGACGCGTAGATGAATACCGTGTACTTTTTATCAAGACACTCGACATGCACGTCAAACAGGCCGGCATACGTTCGACAAGGACACAATCTACCTGTAACTCGCTATTGAGTACATACGCTGCGCCGTTCCTTTCCAATGCCGGTGATCTAGTGATTGAAAGACATGAGTATGACTGTCAATACCTGTCGTTAAATGGTCTCACCGCCTGCACCACATGTTCAACCTTCAGTTGCAAGGTACAGTCAGTGTGACGCCATCATGGCGTGGGGACCGGGGTTCTCGAGCCACATAGTCGCTTCAGTTCGTGCGACAGCGCCAGGCCCTGTAGTCGGCCCGTCCTTAGGCGCGGCTATGACCGAGGCAGCGAAGGCAATCAGGAGCATGGCGAGCTTGCTGTCGATTTGCACAATGTGCTTCCGGATATGACAAGTATGCTTACAGCGCCAGTCCTGTAGGATTCTGGGCAAAGGCGTCGAAGTGTGTCGTACGGGCTAAAGTAAGCACATTTTCAACTGTCACAGTATCGGCCACACTCTCACTCTCACTCGCATGCATGACAAGTGGGCGCAGGAACCACTTGGAGAGCGCTTTTGGTACCTGTAGATTCAAGTCGCAACTGGTTCCGAAGTCGTCGCCGGCACTCTCGCGCACGTCAGGGCGCAGTCAACAAGCGACCAAGTGAACCATATTCAGGACAGTCTCTCAGCTTGTTTGAAATACTTGTTCATAGCGTCAAATCTGCCAGTGTTATTCGCAAAGAGAAGCTCATCTCTCCTGATCCCGGAAGCAAACTCCTGACATCGTGCTACATAAGTTCACCGTTGGACGCTCGAGTATCAAGAGTTGTTAGATAGTCGGAGGAGATACCACAACCTGATAGGCAGATTGGCAAGACGGAATGGATCGTGAGTTCAGAATTACTCAGACCATCACAGAACCAGCTTGTACGAGCCACATTGTTCCTCCTCGGCCTTTACCGTGTCTTTCCGAGGCCCTTCGCAGCCGCTGCGGTCAATGGTCGTAGATCAGAAGGCATGGAGCGCCTTAGTCGCTCTCACCCAAGTCGAGTTACTTCCCCTTCGCTCAGTTTGGGTGATATTTCTCAGATCCCGGAGCCCGTCCGTCAACGAAGAAGGCTACAACCGCCCCGGGTGTCTTCTTCGCAGCGCTACATTGTGATTGGCTTCTATCCACAAATAACCGCGCGCTCAATGAAGAATCGACGTAACTTGCACATGCGAGCTAATCCTTGTTCTCCGGGCCAAACTACTTGCCCAACGCCACTGCAAGATTTCAATCTTCGAGTCCTTGGCCCATAGACTTGAGAATCAGGATGCAATGCCCATATCTTGGACCGCGCTTCGACATGACAGATGTGCCTTGTGTGCTAGACGCAGCACTGTACAAGTTGAACCCCAGACCAGCAGGGACACCCGGTGTGGGCGCTGGTCAGGGGGTTCTGAATTCGCTGAAGATCTGCATGGTGCGCTCTGGATCTCAATCATGGTCCTGAATATGCTTCGGCTCATGCTCGTAGAATTATTTATAGCACGGCGATACAGGTATTGCCGGTCTCGTGTCCACTCCGATGACAGACCTGAGAACCCCCGAAGGTGCTGTAGTCTCGAGCGACGATAGCTACGGCAGCGAGCGCACACCTGCCAGTACAGATAGGGTTATGCTCCACCAATGAAACGTAGTACGCCGGTCGAAGCATGGACCCGTCTGGTACCGAGATACTACGAAGGAGAGGTGAAGTCCCTGGCCACCTTGTTTGAATATTCAAACTAGTTCATCCGATACGTAAACGGTGCTTTGAGTATCATTCTTCGAGTTGTTGACGCTGTAGCTTGCTGATTCTTTGCGCTCCCAGTGATCCGGCGCGAAACGGGCTTAGAGTTTGGCAGACGAGCCGTGGAAAGGCTGGTCGAAGGCTCGAAACGAAGAGTCGACCTCGTACACTCGGGGATATCGTACAAGCGGCAAGTGCGACAAACACGGTCTGGTGTGTACTCCTGACGCTGCCATCCCCCCTCCCCAGTGCCCCTCCCCAGCCTCCCTAGAGCGATGGTCTACACAAAGCGCAACGCTTCAGTATCCAGAGGTCCATTGTTCATTTTTCCACCTACCCAACTGCGAGAAACCCATTCAGGCGGAACTCACATAGCTTGCGCATGGGCAAGGATCGACGATGCACACGCAGTGAACGCGTGCTTCTCCGTCGATGGTAGGGCTAGGTGCGGCCACCACCAGGGCGACAAGAAGAGCAGCGACGGCGAAGAAGTTCTTGGCGAGTTGCATGATGGACTATACACTGTAAGTGAGATGCCTTTGTTGGCCTGGCGGTACCCTCCCTTAGCTTCCTTTTGTACCGCTCATGTCCGTTGGCCTCGAGCGGTCGATCCCCGGGGAGACTCTTCGCGATCCGTGGAGACAGGATCGAGGACCCAATCGTCGGACACCTGCCAAGTAACTCGCATCACTGAGCCAGACAGCGACAGTCGTGAGATGCCGACCATCAGGCACTTTGTTCGGCATGTACTCTCAGTACGCCGTGCAGCCCTATCAAGTCTAACGGTCACCTCGCTGCGATATTCCACCCAGGCGATTTGCCCCGTACTGGTGCCTTAGTAGACTAGCGTGTACTGAAGAATAGTCGCCTCCGGAGATGGCGGATATGTACGAATCAGGATCGTGTTTTTCGGGGCGCGCAGCTGCTCGTAGACAAACTTCGACTCGGCACGGCCGAAGTCACTCTTCCGAATTCTACGTGGATGTATACTACAGCGGCGAATAGATCAAACTTGCAAGTACCGAACTGGGTCCATCTCTGCGAGCAACCTCCGCAGGCTTGCAAATGACACCTGCTTCAGCCATTTCTTACTCATATATATTGGTGGTTGCAAATTGTATCCTTCAGATTTTGGCAAGGAGTACCTCAAGCGCATGTTCTCAGCAAGGGAGGACCAGGTATCGCCAAGGAGCGAATGAATTACAAGCTGAGTAAGTTACGATGCGCATACGTCGAGTACTAGCAACGTCGGACGAACTTGCAGGCGCCCGTATGGTCGTGTTTGTGAAACGCGTCGCGGCCACGTGATACGGTACAGGAGACGCGTCTTCGGAGGTTGGAAAGCTTGCTAGCTGCTGCGCGCGACTCGGGCCTCGACTCTTGGCCTCCATGTCCTTGGTCTTTTCTCTAACGATCCCTTTCTGAACAAGACCCCGACATACTACCAGCAACGTTCAATATGGCCGCTCGACGAAAACCTAGCTCATTCTATACCCAGCTTAGCGACGACGACGAAGATGCTCCGCCAGTCCGCTCCTCTATCATGCGATATGCCCTTTCCGATGNCCCCCCTCCCATCTTTAGACTCTAGCTTTGACTATGACAAGATTGATGCCGCGGTCACCTCCGTTCAACAACGCTTCTCTGCGCCAAGAACCTCTCCCGCGCGTCAGCCGTCATTGCCACCAGTGCCTGAGGCTTCAGAGGAAGGCTCGCTTGCTGGAGAGGAGGCTACGCTGTCAAGGCACAGCTCTTCTTCTAGCTCAGGGATAACGATTGTGGGACAAAGGTATGTGGTCCATGACGATGTCTCAGCCACTTTCTGGTCGACACAAGAGGTGATGCGTCGATCATACCGTTATTTTGTGGCCCTGAAGGGGGTATTGGCCCCCTGCATACCTGAACTTGTTATGTATGGGTCTCCTCTCATGGGGATATTGGAAGTGAGCACATGCTAGTCCATTGCGTATCTACGCGGTTTAAGACTTGAAGCCGGCGACCGCTGAACGGATACTAGCACGATTGTAGCTTTTATCCAACGTTGAACTTGCAAATTTTGGTATGGCTGACACTGACTTGGGTGATATCTCAGACAACGAGCTATCGAGTATGGACCACTTCCTACCATTAACTCTGGCGAACCACTAGATTGGAATGGCATGTACCAGGCCCCTGAAGAGGATCCCTTCGCCGACTCCCAAGCGCCTGTATATTATCACCAACCCATTCCCCAACAACCGCCCCATCAACCGCCCGCCCTCGTTGCTCAAAACACGTCTCAATCCAGCTATTATGACCCGCACCTGGCGTATCACACTCCAGATCGTACGTCGTGGGCTGCGCCATCCCGCCCGGTCTCTGCATACAGTGCGGTCACCTCGGTTCCATCCAACCCAACCGGATGGACGCATGGAGGTCAAGAGCGCCCAAACTCGGGCATGTACCCTGCAGACACCACCATTGATCACTTCAGACATGACACCGAGGCATACGCATCCGGCGCATTCTCCCGCCCGTCGTATCGTCCGCCACGTTCACGCTCGCCGACGCCTGCAGTCGATGACGAAGACTATCAGATTGGCGGAGACGGGAGCGTGCATTATACTGGGTATACGCCTTCTCCCCAACGTCGCCCGCTCTCACAGGTTTCCACAAATGAACAGAGCGGACAGGACATCACGTATCAATCTCCCCTGTTCTCTCGCACGCGTGCTCAATCCGAGCCGGTGGATGCAGAGAAAGCTTCTCTCACAAACTCCGCGTCCCTTACTGAGCCTGAAACCCCGGTGACGACGCGGCACTTTGGGCCCGCCCCTACAGGCCGAGTCCTGAGGCGACACAAGACTAAGAAACGGGTCCAGCTCACGAACGGTAATCTCGTGCTTGACCTGGCTGTACCGCCGAAATTGGTGCTACCCCGCAAAGGCGAACCGGAGACGATGAAGACACGCTACACCGCGGTCACCTGCGACCCGGATGACTTTGAGAAGAAAGGCTTCTTCCTACGTCAGAACGAAATGAGACGCACGACGGAGCTGTTTATTGTTATTACTATGTATAATGTGCGTTATTCCATTCTAATAAGCAAATGGCTGTACTCATAAAGTGACCAGGAGGATGAGATTCTCTTCTGTCGGACGATGTACGGGGTGATGCGTAACATTGCGCACTTGTGTTCGCGCAAGAACTCGCGAACGTGGGGCCAAGACGCGTGGAAAAAGGCAAGACACTGCAATGTCATCCAACACTGATGGACTAATGTATGCAATCTAGGTTGTCGTTTGCATCGTCGCAGACGGACGAAAGAAGGTGCATCCGCGCGTGCTGGATTGTCTTACGCTGCTTGGCGTGTATCAGCCTGGAGACCATATGAAGAACATGGTCAACAACAAACCCGTCACGGCGCATCTCTTTGAGTACACGACCACGTTCGGACTCGACGAGAACCTGCACTTCAAGTACCCCGACAAGGGCATCGTGCCGACGCAGATCATCTTCTGCATGAAAGAGAAAAACCAGAAGAAGATCAATTCGCACAGGTGGTTCTTCAACGCCTTTGGGCGGATGCTGCAACCCAATGTCTGTGTCCTCCTGGACGTTGGGACACGCCCCGGGAACAAGAGCATCTACCATCTCTGGAAAGCGTTCGACGTAAACTCGAATGTCGCCGGCGCATGCGGAGAGATCGCCGTGTACAAGGGCAAGCACTGGCGTGGGTTGTTGAATCCGCTCGGTACGTTGCCTCGCGGATCGCTCTCCCAAGATGTACCCTGACGTATACCGTAGTGGCTGCTCAAAACTTCGAATACAAGATCACTAACATTCTCGACAAGCCTACGGAATCGTTGTTTGGGTATATCAGTGTCTTGGTACGTGACTACTCTTCTATCAAGAGCGCGTACTGATACGGACCTGCGTAGCCTGGTGCCTTCTCTGCGTATAGGTATATCGCTTTACAGAACGACAAATACGGCTCCGGTCCGCTCGCCTCGTACTTCAAGGGTGAGGTCCTGCACGGCCGCGACACAGATATATTCACGTCGAACATGTGTAAGCATTTACAAATTCCGGTGCATAGGCTTGAACTAACTTGCACCCTCCAGATCTTGCCGAGGATGTGAGTAGACAGGAATGATGCATCAGTTGCCGCTAATTTGCCATCGTAGCGTATCCTTTGTTTTGAACTTGTTGCGAAAGCAAACTCCAACTGGTATGTCCCCTCCGAGCTCATCCGGCCTAGGTGTGCCTGACCGAGTCGCGTAGGGTTCTGAAGTATGTCAAGAGTGCCATCGCGGAGACCGACGTGCCAGAAGCCTTGCCGGAGTTCATCAGCCAACGGCGGCGCTGGCTGAACGGTTCATTCTTCGCGGCGACGTACGCCATCGCCCACTTGGGGCAAATCTTGCGTTCAGGCCATAGTTTGGGCAGGAAGATCATGCTTGTCATGGAAACTATCTACAATGTCATCAACCTGATTGCAGCTTGGTTCGCGGTTGTAAGTTCTGCGACTTCGAGCACGCGGACGAGAGTACGGTATTAACGAGATTTTACAGGGCAACTTCTATCTGTTCTTTGTGAGTCATCTGGAGCGGCTTCCCGGTAGCACATTGCTTACGGTCTGTTTGAATACAAGGTCATCCTCACGTCGTCCCTCGAGAGTGAAGCATTTGGCATGCCTGGAGTCCGTTACTTCAACGCTGTTATTCAGGTTCGTCTTCCTGTCCCGGTATTGCACCCTTAATCATTGCATCCTAACTCGCGAACAGTTCCTTATGGCCGGACTCGTCATCGCCTGCTTCCTGTTCTCCATGGGCAACAAACCGAAAGCGTCAGTTCTCGTTTATCGCACCGTTGTTCCATGCCGAAGCCCTGACCTGTGACTTCAGTGCGAGATGGAAGTACAAGATCTCCACGCTCATCTTCGCGGTGCTCATGGTCTACGTGATCTTTTGCGCCGTGATGTGCTCTATCCAAGCCGCTTACCATGGAGGGGATGCATATCGCATCATGTTGTTCAGTATCATCATGACATACGGAGGTTTGTGTTCGAGCTACGATCGGATGGGTAGCGACACTCAAAGTGTAGTCCGACAGTATATGCCATCTCGAGCGTCCTCGCTTTCGACCCGTGGCACATGCTCACGAGTTTCATCCCCTACATGCTGCTCTCTCCGACGTACATCAACATCTTGCAAATATATGCGTTCGCGAACCTCGACGATGTCAGTTGCCCCTCTTGAGTCATCCCAGGTCTATGGCGTACTAACCTGCTACACACAGATATCGTGGGGTACTAAGCAAGACAATGAGATCAACACGGATCTTGGTGCGGTCATCCAGAACAGCAACTCACAGGTCGACCTTGAGGTCCCAACGGATGCTGCGGACGTCAACAGTATCTACGAGGAGGCCCTAGACAACCTGAAGAACCGGAAGCCCCTGGCGAAGGCGAGCACGGGCCTCAGCACCGCGGAGAAGGAGCAGCTCGCGAAGGACTACTACGCGAACGTGCGGACGAACGTCCTGCTTGTCTGGGTCCTCTCGAACGTAAGCCGTGCACTGACGAGGTGGAGTCTCGATCGGTACTGATCTTGACGGCTCTCCGCAGGGCCTCTTGCTCGTTGCCATCCTCGGCGGCGGCGATGCGGCAAACACCTTCGCGGACACTGGCAACGACACATTCAGCAGGACGAAAGCGTACATGACCTTCATCTTGGCGTTCGTCGCCATCACGAGCATCATCGTGAGTGCCTTCGAATCCTGGATCACGCTGAACACCTATGAGCTGACATTGGACACCTCAGCGATTCACTGGCTCCATGCTATACCTCCTTGCTCGTGTGTTCACGGGTTGAACGCCTCGTGCGCTGAGTGTACTCTACACATCTTCGGAGTCTTGTCTCTATGTACGATTATTTTGATTCTCCTCTATGTCGTGCTCACAGCCTATGTCATCACCGGACTTTACTATGCTATTCATGGATATCACCTCTTCACTCTCCATCTCTTAGACCTCACTTGCGAGTTGACAGAATGAACTGATTCATGACCACTGCCGTCATGAATCGCTCAAATTCACGGGTATCCCTGTTATGCAATCAGCACATTGTGCACAGAGCCCCCAGCATCAAGGATCAAGGACGTGGAACTACGCTTCTGGGCTAGAATGACCTTGAGCGGGTTGCAAGAGTGACACTGATCCAACGACCTTATCAGTCTCAAATCAACACATCTAGAATTGTTCGAACAACATCTACATGGATTGTACACACACATTGTTGACGTGAGCTCGCTATCGCGGCCTTTACATACATACAGAATGATACACACAAAAATAAACATACCCGGAACGAAACCTGGTCGACGATCGATCATGCGAAGAGGTAGTCATAGAACGACTTCCGCGGCATCCCGTCTACGCGCGCAGGCTCGCCCCGCTGGCGTCCTCTTCGAGGTGTCCTCCTCGCCGGCGAGCGCGAAGGCGACGACGCAGCCCTCCGCTGCCTATCAAGCAGCCGCGAACGAAGTCCCTCCGGGCCTTGGCGCCTCCGCGAGTCCGCAACGAGCATCCTATCCACGTCCATCTCCGCGTCGCTCAGCGAAAGCGCCGCCACGCCGCTCTCAATGCCGTCGTCGCCCTCGCCGTCGGGAGCAGACAGGTCGCCCTCCGCATCGGAGCCGCTGATGACGGACCACCCGTCGGAGTCGAGCGGCACCATCGTGGGTACGGAAGGCCGTGCGTATATTGCACCGACCATGGGCGAGGCGGGCAGAGATGCGTCGGAGTCACCTTCAACAATGGCGCCGAGTGGGCGGGCGGCACCGTGCCGGGGTGGGGCACCCTCAGCGTCGGACATGTCGCGGTCGGAAACGAAGTCTGACTCGGTGTCGAACTCGTGTCCTGAGAGCTCGGACATGTCCGTCACTGGAGGAGTGTCGAGGACGGGTGTTGCGAGACGGTTAGGGCGCGTAACGTTGGGACGCAGGAGATAGGTCAGGCGCTGCCCTGACGTGTCTTTGCCTGTATGATGAGAGCGTCAGCAGCGCGGGTGAACGAATTGACAGACCAGCCGTACTGAAGCTGACAACGTCGTGGTATCTTGCACAACAGTGCACGACATAACGAGTGAACGCATCGTCGGTGATACTCCAGACAAGCTGCAAGGGCGTCCGCGAAACCTCCATGATGGCCTCGAGGGAGCCGACAGGGGTGCCCGGGAAGACAAGATCGGTAGAGTTGTCCGGCGAGAGCATGACTCCGCCGTTGGTGAGCCAAGCCACAATCTCATCCTCGACCTCCTTGACAAGCAATTCTGTTCTGGGTCCCGACTTGCGTAGCTCCCGGCGCATGCCCTTCAGGCTCAAAGAGAACCGACCCGCATTGGCAGAGCTTGGCTCGGTCGCTACAGGTGCGGCGGCGGGCACGACGTTGTTGCGGGACAAATAGTTGGGAAGAGGCTGGGGGAAGGTAGCTCGGCTGTTCGGCAGGGGTACGGCGTAGTCCTTCCTAGACGGCGCAACGATGTGCGCATTGCCCACGAACCGAGCTGCGTTCTGGCGTTTCAACAGACGAGTGCTATAGAGCACAGATAGGACGTACAGTTCTCCTTTCGCCGTACCCAGCGTTTGCCTTCCTTCTCATCCCTCTTATTCTTTCTAACAGAGACAGATGTGGATGCCCGTTCTGTGGGTACGCGAAGGTGTGAAAAACGATCCGACAATCCAGGGTTGCGTAGGAGGGCAGGGAAAGACATAGGAATCGGCCCATGGTCTTGAACAGCGGCCGGTACGGGTTGCACCTGGTCCATGTTGTCTAGGTTGTAGAGTAAACTGAATAGAGGGTTGGGTTCGAAGATCGGAAGGGAAACAGTAAGTTAAAGCCCTCGCCGGCCTCTGAGTCGAACGAAGTCACGGCTATCGTGGTTGGCGGAAGAGCTGTATTCAGCAGAGGCTCCAAGATGTCCGTCCACGGATCACCACCCCGGGCCGAGCTCGGCTATAATGGCAAAGAAAGCAAAAACACTAGCCCACCGCGAGGGTCGAACTCGCAGCCTTCAGATCACCCGCTAGTAAGAGTCTGACGCTCTATCCGATTGAGCTAGGCGGGCGATATTAGCCAAATATACCAAGCGTATATTGGTGGTCTATACACGCACTTCATATGTAGTGCACCTGGTCGCGACATCATCATGCACCTTTCTCATCCTCCCCACTATCTTGCCCTACGGATCCGTTCTCCCGGGCCCATATCCATACTACGGCTCAAGAAGCGTGGATATTCCTCGAGTCCTGGCACACCGTTGGAGCTCGTACTAACCAATGGTTGTATCCCGCTGTGTAGCCCGGGGGGAACTTGCCACGCTCTATACATCGCTTACGTCAACGTACAAGCTGACACAGGCTTTACAGAACTTGAAGGTACGGTGGTGCCCGACGCCTGTGAACGTGATTATACAGTATGATCATGACCTCACCGAACTGTGCTTAGTCCTACGATGGCTAATCCGTTCTCACAGGTACCGCTGTGGGCCTGGCTAGGCAATCACCGTATGTATTATGGTCGGACATCCATCCGGATCCATAGCAGCGCTTGACGAATCCCTCGGTGTTGTTGTTAGCAAACCGAATGCTTCAGACAGACTCGGTGAGACATAGGTCCTGGCTTTGAGAATCAATGCATGAGAAGAGAAGTCGTGCGTCAGAAAGAAGCGTCATCCTACGCAGACTTCTCGCCCCACGCCCGCAGGTATAAAGCTGTCGAGCCCAATGCTTCCTGCCGCACAAGCTCGCATCCAGTGACCCCCCGCGTAAGCACGGTGTCTCGCACTGCAAGATGACAGCCTCTGCCTCGAAAACCATCTTCTTGCTCTGCTCCTTCCTGGTGATATTGGGACAATGCTCTTGGGGAAACACATCGGACAAGCGTGACGACAACTTGCCTGCGCGAGTGCCATACGTGTTTCCAGCTCCGGGAACAGACTCAGTGAGTATATATGCTAATTAGGACTGTCTTCTCTTACCGTGTTTGACATATGTTATACTCCAAGATTGCAGATGAATTGCGTGCGAGACGTCCCAACGGAACACTGTTGGACCTAGATGGCGTCCTGTATGTATTTTCTATAACACGTTGGCCAGACAGAATATGGAGCTATGTTACAGACTTCAAGATGATAACCTTGCCGCCGGTTGGAACGCACTTGCGTCATTCATACGTGACAATAACTCTGTGCCCGCTCCGATGCGGGAGCTCTTCGTGAGTTCGTCAGATCTGACGTCCCACAGCTGCGTTCTGATCTGGAACAGATCCTGCGCACAGGCGTGCTGAACAGCGCCGCATACGTCTGGTACGTTTGAACTCACATGAAATGTGTCTCCAAACTCCTGAATAGACTCTGCAATCTCGTCCTACGCAGGTTGCAGCATGAATCTGTCGGACGAGATGCCGGCCTGACGTTGGACCAGTTGCGCGAGATCCGCTTCACGCCGTCTTTCGTCTCCGGATTACAATCAAAGCACAGCACCTCTCTCACACCAGAGCTTACCGCCGCCATGGTACTCACCGATTTCATGACTGACGCGGTCAAGGTTCCTCAGCCAGTGTTCGACAATCTGCACAAGTTCCTCAGCGACAAGCAGATGGTCGATGCGGTTGCAACTGTGGGAACGTATAACTTAGTCAGTCGGTTTGTTGTCGCACTCGATGTGGATAGTAAGATGGATGTCCCGGTGCCGGTCCCCATGTAGGACAGACATACACTGCGCGCTACAATCGTATGATTAACATCGTCACCACCGTTATTGGTCCTACGACATACACACCCGCACATCAAATCTGGTGGCGTGGCGCAGTGCACTTTCCTATTCCTATTCCTGATTGCTAATCATCCGCTATCTGTGAGCCACGATTCGAAGCCCGCCCTAGGCGCAGGCTGTGTACCTACATATATCGTGGAGCTCATACACGCCCTGAGGCTTGTTCATCGGTATGTTTTGCACCATCCCCGAAGAAATCCAAGTCCAGATACTCCTAGCTCTCGACATTGGTGACGTACTAGCCTGTAGATTGGTACGTCTTTCCCGCCCTCAATCTCGATGACCTTCGCTCACACGTATCGTGACCTTATTGCGTGTAGCTATGCCGCCAAACACGGGATGTAATTGATGGCTCTATAGAGCTACAATATCGAAGGGAACTCGCTGCAGCGGGGATGCTGGACACAAACCAAGCCCCGCACATGCTCATCAGAGAACGTCTGCAACGGCTCCGAGCCTATCAAGAGGCCTTTCGCTCTGCCACCCTATCGTACAGGCCCATGCTTGCGCCCCTCGAGCCTGGCGATTATGAACTCTGGTGGAACTCCACGGGTGGAACTGTTCCGTACACGGCAAGAGAGATTCTGCATACATGGAGACCACCTTCCGTGAACCGGGGCGTTCCGGAGAGGACATGGTCTTTTGGACCAGATGTGGTCGACACGGGGGCAATTGACTGTATATCGGTTGACTTGGCGCAGGACCTCATAGTGATCGTCCAGTGGATTGATCATGACGATCACAAGTGCGTTTCGCGTACAATCCGAGTTCAAGGCATAATACTGACAACACCCTTCATGTGGATAGGGCTCTCGAATGTCGCCTGTTATCCATATCTCTCAAGGGCGCCCCACATCCCCTCGCTGCGAGGCCTTTCTTCCTCCTGGCTACCGAAGCTTCTCAAGGGAATGCCTATGTCGACATGCAAATCCTTGGGAACCTAATTGGCTATGCTATCCACGGCCCAATACAAAACCTATTGGTCTGTAACTGGAAAACCGGCAATGTAGTATGGGTACGTCCAAGTCCGTTTGCATGCTCAGGCCACTATTAGTATCACAAGCTGACCCTTGCTCGTAATTCGTGTGTTAGCGTTATAGCTACTCCATTTGGGCAAAAGCTTACTTCTACTTACTCGACGCTTCAACGATATTCCTCATCGAGGGGTATGCCATGCGGTTTCATACATTTGACGCGGCGACGGGTGTATTCGATGAACTCTGCGTGGCCAGTGGTGACGACTACTGCGAACTGGAGCTCCCCCCTCTGTTGAATGGTGCATCATCCTTCAACAACACTGCCGATGCGCAGATCCACCCAGCTACCTACCCAGATTGTGACCCGATCTTCTCAGCAGACCCAGCACATGCAGTGGTAGCGGTCTCATACGCCATTCGCAAAAGGAGTCCTGCCGCGACCCATCTTCTCATGCTGGTTCCCGTCGCCACGCTCTGGAAGCAATCCGCCTACGCCAAGGAGCAGCGAAAACGGAACGGCAACACCAGAGTAATCGTCCCTTGGGACGCCTGGGGTCCGGACGGCGTTCGGTGCATCCTGCTGTCCAAATCCCCATCTTGCCTCTCGGTCATTGGGTCCAAGTGTGCGATCTGGATGCGATGGCAGGATTGGGTCGGCAACCCCGGGGATGGCACGGCGGACGTCCTCATCTTCGAAGCCCGGCCCTGGGTCCACTTGGCCGCTGGCTTCCCGCAAGCCGCGAGGCGGAATCCCATGCTGGAGAAGCACTTGATCGATCCAGCGTCGTATGACCAGCACGGGCTCCTGGCCTCCCCACTGCGTACCAACTTTCCCTATAACTTGACACACAGGAACTTCTACTTCGGCCGGGCAGTTCTCACGGCATCCATGTTCCTTCTCGAAGACGGGCTAGCGGTCGCAGTACGCTCGGGTTTCGTGTTCATGTGGTGGTCGACTTGGCTGACAACTAGTGCCCTTTAGTTGAGACCAGACAGGCTGCCGCCGCATTTGAACGGGCCTGACAGCCCTGGGCCACCTGCGGAAGAACCTGCCGGATTTGATCTACTTCTCACTTGATAAAATCAATCAATGAACGAGACGTACACTCACCGGGGCGGAAGTTGAAGTTTCTCAACGCAACCTGCACAACTTCCTCAGCGACAAGCAGTCTGGCCAATAGCAGATGCGGTGTCAACTGTGGAAACGTAAACATGGTTAGACGTTTCATCGTCGCACTCGACAGTAGGATGCCGGTCCCTATATGCAAAGTTCAGGCTTTCACCGCGCGCTCTGATATTCGTATGATCACTACTGTCACTGGCACTACTGATATTGAACCTGCAATATACGCCTTTTGTTCTAGCTGCATATGCGGATGGATCCGTATCCCAGGACATCGTGGTCTCGAAAGGAAGTAGAGGTGTTGTTGCGCGGGAACGGTGGGGGTGAGAGCTGCGAGTGTCGAACGTACGCCGCGTGGTTTGGCCTTTGACATGGGCGCTTTTAAGCTTAGCCGTCCTGCTGCCGATGCCATACTCGAGATGATGCGGCTCCGGAGCTCTCGAGCTCTCCACAATGAGTCGACATGATTCATTGATATTCATCGCTACAGCATAGGTGAGTGGGACATATAAATTTGGCGTGTCCTCGATCTGGCTTTCTCCATCATCGCTACTTTACCAGAGCCACAACACGACATCCAGTCACCTTAGAATCCACTACACCTCTTCCTGCTACCATACATCATATCGCCATACCCCATGTCGACCACATCCGACGCCATCGCCTTCTATGACATTGCCATGCGCCCACCCCGCGAGGAAACGTGCTGCTCACCAAACCCCTGGAAAGCACGCTTCGCGCTCAACTTCAAAAGGGTGCCATACTCGACTACATGGGTCCCTTTACCCGACATCCCGAAGGTCCGCAAAAGCCTCAGTGTTCCAGCATGTCGCAAATTCGCCGACGGCACCGACTTCTGCACCCTGCCCATCATCGAAGACCGCACCACCGGCGCGCTGGTCGGCGACTCCTTCGACATCGCAGTCTACCTCCAAAAGACGTACCCAGACTCGGGCGCGGGCGATCTCTTTCCTCCTCAGACATTCGACTACGAACTTGACTTCAATGGTGGATGGCTCCTCATACCGCTCTCGGAGTACCGCGACAAGGAGTACCCCGAATACGCCAAGTTCAACGCGATGGTCGACGCGGCGTTTACCACACACGTCCAGCTCGCGGCGCCGAACCTACCCTTCGACCCGGAGACTGAGGAGGCCAGTCGGGCGCAATTCATACGGCGCGCAGGTGTGAAACGCTGGGAAGATTTTATCTTGGTGGGCGAGGCGCGAGAGAAGATGAAGGAGTCGTTCCGGGAGACGTTGAGCGGGTTGGCCAAGCTGTTCATGAAGGACACGAGTGGGCCCTTCCTCCTCGGAACTAAGGCTAGCTATGGAGACTTGATCGTCGGCGCGTGGCTGCGCATGATGCGAGTAACCCTACCGGAGAGTGAGTGGGAGGAGTTGCGAAGTTGGGAAGGTGGCGTTTTCGGACGTTTGCATGATGCTTTGGATGAATTTGCGGAGGTAAAGTAGATGATAGCACGATGGTGACCAAGGGCGAGTGTACGGGCAATACCTCAAAACTGCAACGGCCTCTTCCCTAGTCAGGTCTTTTCGATATCGTTGAGCCTCCGCAACGTCGAGTCGCCATCAACTCGTCGAGCCCTGAACGCGGTCATGTGACATATACGCTTGCACAACTCCGAGTCCTACACGATAGCGATGCATCATAGAAGCTCAAGAGATGTCAAGGGATGACCTGGTAGGTCGAGTACATCGACATCCTCGTCAATACTACTAGACTGGCGCTGGCGGATCGACACCGTGAACCGCAACGACCTCTTCCCGGGGCGTTTCATGAACAGGCAAGTTTGTCCATCGCGCAGGAAGAACTTCTCCTCGCATGGCAGGATATCTTCTGGTCTGATCCCGAAGGTGTACTCGGCTGACTTGAGTTGTCCAGTCATCGGTATCGAAAGCCACGACATCGCAGGATTTGGCACGCTCCAGAGTTTGTATGGGAAAGGCGAGTTGACGGCCTGGCCAGTGGCGGTATGAACGAAATTCATACAGAATTCAGCAGCGGATATCAAGCCAAGGTATAGTCTGATCGAATACTCGGAGTCTCGTATGGGGCGGATTAAGGCGTGTTTATCGCCTGGACGAGGTTTCTTCTGTTCTCTCTTGTCGATAACGCAGATGTCGGGGGTTATCGACATTATTGACTCGTTAGGATGATTAGTATGATCTACCTACAGTACGCACTCCGATACAACCCATCCCGATGTGCCTACAAGACCACCTGTTCTAGCTTAGGCGTAGGATTATCGTGCGCTCCGCCGGAGTCGATGTACGTCTTGAGGCGTTTCGGAACGTCATAGCCGCACTCCTTGAGCTCCTCCAACGCGAGCTTGTAACGCACGTCGCCGACAGAGAAGAGTTTTCGGACAAGGGCCTCGTAGACGACGAGTGGCGGGACCATGTTGAGGGACTTCATCTCCTCCAGGTAGAAGAACGCGTCTTCGTACATACTCTGCGTCAGGCACAGGCGTACCATCCGCTCGTACGTGGTCGCATCCGGCTTGATGCCGGCTTCCTTCATATCCGAAAGTAGACGGTCTCCGAGCTCGCGATGGCGAGCTTCGATGCATCCGAGGAGAAGCAAGTTGAAGGTATCCACGTTCGGCTGCACGCCAAACTTAGAGCCTGCCTTGTACGTCCCGACGGCGCGCTGGAGATCGTGGAGGGCGATAGCAGCTTGGATGACGACGTTGAGGGCGACAACGTCCACAGTGTGACCTTCCTCATGGATAATTTCGAGAGTACCCCATGCGTTATCGACGGCCTCGGTGTCTTTGCTGATGAGCTGCAGTATTGGCGTAGCCGTCTCAAGTGTGGGAGCGATATCGTTCTTGCGCATGAACTCTAGCATAATCATCGCATCCTTGAGCTCATTGCGCTGGCACGAAGCCTCGATGACGGGTGCAAGGTGATGCTCGGACCAGGCGACCTCGATCTTCTTCAACACCTCTATGACGCCAAGCGCAAGGTCGGAGAGCCCGTACCGTGCCGCCGTATGTAGCACTTGAATGCAGCAGCCTTCATCCGGGAGGATATGCAATTCATCGACCACCTTCCGCCATGCGCTCACGGTGCCATCCGCCTGCGTGCGTAGACATTAAGCTTACGAAGAGTATCATTCAAAGGCAGCACTCACGTAGAGGGCCTCCGCACAGCTGATGAGAACGTCCACCCAGACTTCACCATCTAATCGTCGTATCGACGTCTCCTCGAAAGCTAGTGCAAGATCGAGAGCAAGTCGTGGGAAACCCATATCGGCCGCGGCGGAGATGACCGCACTGGCCGTGTTGAGGGTGGGTGACAGTCCCGCACGACCTAACTGGGCGAGATATTGCAATGCAAGTTCCAATCGTCGGACCTGTGTAAACCGTGTGATGATGATCTCGTAGGTGATTTCGTTAGGCTGGATGTTCCATTCCTCCATGAGCTTCAGGACGCGATGCAGCTCGGTTTGCTCCACAGGAGCTGATGACTAGCGGTGCCGGTGTAAACGAATGCAAGATGTGTAGTTTCAGGGGGTACAGACCTTCAAGAGACTGTGGAACGTCTGGCGGTCCGGCTGGATTCCCATAGCAAGCATGTCCTCGAAAACAGCGCGAGCCTCATCGTTGAGCATTTGATGGGCACATGCCTCGAGCAGGCTTCTGTAGGTCGTAATGTCGGGTTGGACACCTTCTTTCTTCATCCGCTGAGCCAGTGTGAACACCTTAGTCGTGTTCTTGTAGTCAAGCGCAAAGGCAAGTTCCATATTATGACGAGCCAAAGGTGTATGCCCTTGTAGCCTGTACTGACCGTCGCCTTTGCGTGGCAGTCGAGGGTCGCCCCGGTCGTTGAATATAGGTGAGGTATACGTGTTAGGGTCAATGGCGACCTGTGCAGCGGAGACATGTCGTCGCTGCTCGCGAATGCCTGACATAGACATCAGGGCTGGGGTACAAAATCTCTCAAGCTGATCATGACTTACATGTTGCTGCACTGACCTCTACGGCAACATTGCGGATTTTGTGCTGCGCCCTCTTGAGAGCACTGCGCGAGGACGAGGCGAGCATTCGGCACAGCGAGGAGGACGAGGGAGACAGCGAGTGCGGGCGCTTCGGAGTGGATGAGCGCGACACAAAATGGACCGCCGAATGCGGAAGGCGTGGGAACTGTGCCACGTGGTGTCCGAAGGGGCCAAGACGGATCGTGGCTGGAATCGAGGTCACGACTCACGGCTCAGTTCCAAACCACCGCGTCCGACGTCGCGACACCCTCCGCCTCCTCCTTCTCCGTCTTCCTCCTTTCCTCTTCCGCCGTCCAGACGCGTTCTATCCTCTTGAATACCCATGGTACGCCATATACAATCCCTGTGTGAAGCGCATACACCCAAGGTACTCGCTTTAGTTCTACTCCGAGGCGATCCTCTCTCGCCGCGGGCCTCTAGCCAAGGTATGGCTCGCGGCGCACATGGAGCGCAAGCTCTCCAAGACCCAGACGCTGCAAACCGACATTGAGCAGTCCGTCGGTGAGTACTCCGCATCCCATACCGTGTGGCTAAACGCGTCTCACATATTCTCAGACGCCATCATGCACCAGGAGATCGAGGTCATGGCGCTACGGCTCAGCGGGCAATTGCTGCTAGGTGTTGTTAGGATCTACAGTCGCAAGGCGAAATACCTTCTTGACGACTGCAACGAGGCTTTGCTCAAGATCAAGATGGTCATTCGGGTTCTCTTGACGTTATTATGTATGCAAGGCTGACCAGCACGCGCAGGCTTTCCGCCCAGGTATCGTCGATATGACGGAGGACCAGCTGACCGTCAACCAGAACGCTATTACACTCCAGAGCAACAACCTGGATCTCGACGCTCTCCTTCCTGATCTTGACTGGTAAGTTAGCGCACCTTGTTCTACAACTTGCGGCTGAAATGAAGAGCGGTACAATTCTAGGGATACAGCGGACTTCGAAATCCGAGATGTTCAACCTGGTGGGCAGCATATTGCCCGCGTTGCTGACATTACCCTCGGCACCGCCGACCTTCAGTTCGATTTTGACGACGCGGGATATGGATTTGACCTTGGACCGTCGGACGGCATCGGTTCACAAGACTACGACATAGACCTCAACCTAGACTTTGGGGATGGACCCGCGGCGCCTGAACCTGCCACACCCCGTTCTGAGGATGATGAGATGAGTGTGGAAGTTGGTCGTGACGCTGCGCCTCCACGCGCCTTCAGGGAATCACTCGACTCGCACATTCTTGGTGCCCGCGGAGAGGCCGACATCGACGTCATGTCTGCACGGAGCAGGGCACAATCCGAGAATCCGTTCGCAGCAGATGTTGACATGGGGTTCGGACCAGATGTCGGCGGTATGGACGTAGACCTCGGATTATCCTTCGGCGACGAACCGCTGAGCGAACATGCGCCTACCCCTCGTTTGACTCCTTCCCGAGCATGTGAGTACTTCATGAATTGTATGCCTTCCTCGAGCTGACATCGACCCAGCCTCCCCCCTCACTGAGCCTCCGCAGACGCCACCCCCTGATGTGGAGCTCACACCCAAGGCGGTCGCTGAGGAAGCCACCAAGAAAAAGAAGGAGAAGAGGCAAATTATAGATTCCGTGACTGAGCTTGAGGACGGTCCTGGTGCTCAAGTTGGTCGTGGCCGCAACGGCGGTCTTGGCGCTGCAATGGCCAAGGATGTCAGCGACATCGTAACCGAACACCCTTCCCTTCCTCGCTCCTCACTCGTCATGCGTCTTCTTGAGATCAGAGATGACCCTCTTGCACATTTCTTGCCCACCAAAACAACCGCTCAAGGGACGTTCTTCAACGCGGCACCGCCTGGATTGGTACCCGAGCTTGCGGACATGTTCATGCGTCCGTTGACCAACTTGAGCGCAGCCAAGCGTCGTGGCGCGTCGCCAGAGAAGCCTCCCAGCAAGAAGCGACGTACAGAGGGCAGCGTAGCAGGCGAGGAGGAGGAAGTTGAGCAGGGTAGACGTGAGGGCAGCCGTGCCCCGAGCCTCGCGCTGGGCAGCGACGTTTACGGGCGCGCTAGCCTTGGCCCTGGCATGGACATCACCTTCGGAGACCAAACTGGTATGGGCGAGGACTTCCAGATGGACGTGCCTGAGTTCGAAGGGGGCCCCGTCGGTCCTGAACGCGCTCGCAGCAAGTCCTTGGCACCCTCAGTGCTTAGCCGACTCTCAACACCTCCACCTGATATCATGCTTGAAGAAGGCGACGAAAGTCATGCAGACGTCACTTGTCCTATCGCAATCTTCGATGACCGGATCGAGGCAAGTCAAACGCAGAGCCAAGCCATGAGCCAGGCAACAACGGAGCTAGCCTCCAGCGACGACGGGAAGGGCTACAGCAAGAACACCGTCAAAGCGCTTGCGATTGTGCGCAGAGAATTGCAGCCATCCGCGGAAGAGCCAGCAGAGGAGAAATATATGAGCTTCAACAACATGGCGCAGAAGGTACGTCTCTTCGGACAAGGTCGCCCGCCAGCGTAACTGAGTAACGTGCACTTCATGGTAGGCATCTCGTCGTGCTGCCGCAGCCTTCTTCTTCGAATTGCTGGTACTTGGTACACGCGACTGTATCAAACTGTCGCAGCCAGAGCCGTTCGCCAACATCGAAGTCCGTGCGAAGGACAGGCTCTGGGAGCGTCAACGTCATGGCTCTCTGCCATCCACATCTTCCGCTGCGTTTCCACGTGCATCTATCATCTCCCCACCTGGTCTTGCGCGTAGGCAGGGCTCTGCAGCGCCCTCCATTGCCTCCGCGTTCGGCCTATGAATACTTCTTACATGCCTTTTGCACGACACATACCATGACTACGCGTGCCATGTCATTGCGTTACGATCTGACATCACTATTACCGTTGAATCGTCTTGTTACCTCTCATTTATCCTCTTATCGTGTCTTGATTCTCCCCATCTCTTGCACAGCTTTCTTGTGTTAGATCGCTACTTTCTCAGCCTACTTCCTCATCAACGTCATGTTGTCTCGTCAACCGCTAGCTATCGCACAATGCTTGCTGAGTCGTATTATATTATGTACTATGTGTATCGATGATAACGCGCCGCTTAAGCCTGGAACCTTGCAATCTCAACTTCGTTCTCGAATCTCCAAGCTCCAAGGCTCGCAACACCTCGTCTTCATAACTTCATCTCATGTGCTATCATTGCAGATGGTCCATAGACATGAAGTGCTACGTGAACCGTTCAGCAAGTACTGTCCCATCCGCTCACTAGCTCAATGGGAGTCGGTAATGTTAATTGTAGTGTGAGCGATGTCAAGCTCAGCCATGTTGCTCGCCTGATGAACGATGTCAGCACGTCGTGGACGCCCTGGTCATGATAAGGAGAACTCACGCCGAGGATGTAGAAGTGTGCGGCCGACAACAGAGCCAGGCCGTTAGGCAGGTCGGACGGGATACCGAGGAGGTAGGTCTCAACATCATTGCCTTCCGCGTTGAGCTGCGGTGCGTACGCGCCAGTAAATAGGATGGTGCCAATGTTGGACTTCGGGATGTCATCGCAGTCGCCCGTGGGGCAGGTCTGGATGCCGATAGCGACTGAGATGTCGGTTGAGCCCGTGAGGGATGCCTTTGGTAGATATGCGAGGGCAGCGGGGGTGGAAAGGAGGGCTGATCAGTGAAGATATTCCTGGATGTTGTAAGGAAGTGCGTACGATCTTTTGGACGACAACGGGTATGGTCTCGCCTGCCATTTGGATGGATCCAGGAGGGGGGAGCGGAATTGTGACAGCCTGCGCGAGGGCAGAGGCGGCGAAAGCAAGGGCGACGAAAGCAGCCTTCATCTCGATAACCTCAACAAGGGTCGGAATCGAGGGTTATACGATGGTAGGGGACTTAGCAGCGTAGGAGATGAGAAGCCGCGGAAGGACGAAGTCGTCGCGTTTCTTCGAGGTCCTTTTATACATCATTTGGCCGCCTGTAACATCACAGTTCACCGTACCGTCGCCTACGGTGAGCTGTCAATGTGCCTGTTTGTCATATATCGTTCCCGTGTGTCCCTTGGCCGTTGCGCTTCTTCTGCTTTATATTTGTTGTCTTTCACGCGTCCCGCTTGATTTAAGCAGCGTCCACATCATCATGACCGGCTTAAAGCCGTTCGCGCGAGCTTCACGAGTCACTGAACTCGACGTACCGGCCAGCAGGCCTCGTGCTTTAGGATGAGTAACGGCGTGCGTCAGGTACAAAACACACAATTGTACGAGAACACGCTCAAATGCTCACCTGCGTGTGTAGTCAAGCCCGAAGCAGCGCAAGAGGCTTGAAGATGTAAATCCGATGGTGACAATCATACGGCCACACGAGGGTCAGGTTCAGTTGCATTTAGTCGCCATGGACCAGAGCGCTCGAATCATGCAGGATACTAATTGCATCTGCGAAGCTTGCCATGCCGTTACCGCAGTGATGACAGACATTACCTACGTTGACCCGCGCCGCGCTCCATACAGACTGCAAACGTTCCAACTATAAATGGAATTGTGCGATTCTTGTTGGAAAAGAGCCAGAGGAGTGGAGGTGACCGTGTGCCTACAAAGTACGCGAAGGAGGCTGGAGCGGGCTCGGCACTCACGGAGATCAGTACGTCGTTGCTGTCTTGCAGTTGCGTCAACAGATTTGCCATAGGCTTCCTATGGCCTGTGTACCCAGTTCCGCGGATCACTCTCGGTGACGCAACCTGGTTGTTTACCATGAAGCTGTAGAGCGTGGTACTTTGCACAGGAGAAGCGTCAGTACAAATCGCCTTCGCGTCGTGTAGATGACTCGATCACGTGAATTCCTCTCATAGACGCGTCGCGTTCGCGTTGTGTGGCTTTGTTTACACGTCCTTGCCTCTCTCCCGGTGTTCAACATCGAGCAAGCATTTACGAACGACCTATAACGACCCTTGTACGACGACACACGACCTGTGCACCGTCTCTGCAATGTTTCCGAGAGGACCCAGGTTCCCCGCCGCCAAGGGTGTGTGTGTTCAGTGTCCTCGGACCTGGCCTCTTCTGACCCATCTATCCCCTTCGCAGCGCCTGAAGTTCCAGGACCCGGCGCATACAACCCACAGGGTATGTCCGTCTGTCAATTTGTAGTGCTCTACTATAACACGACCTGCAGACCCTGACTACGACGCGTACAAACGAGGTGCATTCCTCGAGAAGACAAACCGTTTCGACAAGGATAAACCCTCCGATGTGCCAGGTGAGGGAACTACCGGCCACTGCAAACACAGATGGCTTATGATGCGCAGGCCCAGGAGCGTATGATGCGGACTCTGCAGCTGCCCAGAACAAACCTCCCGCAGTCAAAGCGCAAGGCGCCACCGATCGACTTCTAGTCCTGCAACGTAAGCTGGAAGAGCTGGAACGGGTGCACGTAGAGGAGAAGAAAGCTGTAAGTTGAATTGTATTTGAGATGGGTGCATTGCACGTGACCGGTGTTGTAGCATCACTTAGAGCAGGAACGACTCAAACTCGAGCTCAACCGCGCACAACGGACAGCTGCGGAGGCTACTGAGCGCGCAGAGAAGCTCAAGAAGCAGAACGATGCGCTTGATGCTCGTGTACAAGAGTTGAAGAAGACCAATACAAACGACCAAGCCGAACTCCGCGAACTTCGTGTGCGGCTCAGAACCAGCGAGCACGAAAGGACACAACTCGCCTCGAAACACAATGATGCTGGGGAAGCCCGCAAGGCCCTACAGGCCGCCGAAACGCGCCGGAAAGAAGAGTTACGGGAACGTGACCGCAAGATCGCAGAGTTGGAGAGGACGTTGTCGATGGAGCGGAAGAAGCGCGAGGCTGCTGAGGCGAAGTGGCAGGAGGCAAAGTCCAAGACTGACGACCGTGTCCAAGAGGCCCGTGCGGCTGCGCAGGATCTCGAGCTTCAGCTTCAGGAGACACAACAAGAGGCACAGGCTGCTCAGCTGGCTCTACAGGAACTCGAGGCGCGTGTAGAGGACACGGAAGAGGAACTACTCACCAAGCTCGAACAGCATCGGATGATGCTCGCGCGTGTTGCTGAGGAGTACGGGCGGCTCGCATCTACGTCGATCGCCCTGTCGGTACACCAGCGTATCAAGCAAGAGGTAGTGGCCTTGCAGCTGCGTAGCAATCGCCTTGAAAGGAAGCTCGCGAACAGCGAAGGCCAAGTCATCGAACTCGCCAACCTCATCCGTCAAGTGAAAGATGAGAACGCGTTCCTCTCGAGCCAGCTATGCGAAGCCCGGGATGAAGCGGACACTTACCGCCATGCTCTCCGCGACTCCATACAACCTTTGCCCCCTCATGAAGGTTTCCATGACCTCCATGACGACCTCGTTACTGTGTCACAGAGCCAACTTACCTGCGAAATCGAGAAGGCCGCCGCCATCCAAACCGACCTCGCTGTTCGGGGAACATATGATCGCCTGAAAAGAGATTCCCTCGCGTTCCAATCATCCGTACTCGTCAAGGCCCTGGACGATAGCCTTGTCCAACTCGATCAACGTGCCAAGGACCTAATCGTTGCTGAGGCAGCTCAAGCTCAGCTCTCCGAGTCGTTGCAACGCGTGCAAGCAGACCATGCAGAGGCGCAGCGCATGCTTGCGGAGCTCACAGCGTCCTTAGCGGAGGCGAAGGCCCATGAGGAGTCGCACAAGAAGCAACTGGAGGCGGTGAAGGCCGAGTCGCTTGCGGAAGTCGCCCGCGCCGAGCAGAACTTGCAACGCGAGAAAGAAGCAGCTCAACGCCTGAGCGCTGCTGTGCACAAAGCAAAGCAAGCCGAACAGTTCCTTCGTTCCGAGGTCGAACAGTAAGTACGATTACCTATCGGTGGCCCACCATATGCTGACAGTCAGGTATCGTCAGATTAAGCTCAGACCTGGCAGAGGCCGAGAAGTACGAAGAAGCATATAACAACCTGCTTCAGGAGGTCGATGCACTGGTCCTGCGCAATGCGCTTGCGGAGGAAGAGGCACAGCGCCTGAGCAAGTACAATGCTGAGATCCTTGGCCATCACAACCCTGCTCAGCGCATAATGTACGTGGACCGCATCCGGCGCGAGCTGCACGAGACGAAGCAGGTCAGCCTATGTTTTTTATTCTAACACAGAACACAAAGTAACGTGTTGTTACCTACAGAAACTCCTCTTGTCGACGCGCGACTGCGAAGCGGCGATCGCGGACAACGAAGAGCTACGACACGAGCTCGAACTGTACAAGTCTGTCGGTGTACCGCACGAGATCAAGCCTCGCACTACTATTACGCGTGTTGGCCGCGTACCCGCCTTGCTCTCTGACTCCGACTTGAGGACGTCGCTTCCGTCAGGACACGCGCTGCCGCCCTCGGCGTCGAGTTCAGCCGCGTCGCGGTTGACGAGCGTACCGGAGCTGCCTTCAGCTGGTTTATGCATCGACGGCGAGATGACACTGGACGAGATTATGTAGGAAGTTAGTCTCGTATGCTGCTTGGATTCTGTACTATCTCTTGCTCCTTGGATACCCGTATTGCTCTCCGTCAGACTCAATTGTACGATTGGTCATGACTCATACCGGCTACTATGCATTGCGTGAAAGAATAGAAGGCGCAGAGGAAGACAAAATCCGAGGAATAATCTGCAACTTGTGAAACGAGCGTATCATAAGTGGGCGTAAACGTTCGTCCATCCAGAACCATCTCATAAAACATGGATCGCCAGTGTCCTAGGGTGCGTGAATAGTTCGCACGTTTAATTATCACGTTATACACCACTTCTGCGACTCCACTATCGGTGTGCCATGTATAATGACTTCCTGAGCCATAGGACGTATATCGAGGTCGACGGGGGAGAAGTGCCCATACCCAACCACGGTGCAACGAATCTCAGTATCTGTACTGACTCCAGGCTTCACCGAACGGCTTTCCGGGGTAATGGAGACAACAGCCGCGTTGGGGAACCCATCCGGTAGCCCACTACGCCCCAAGGGCCGTGTGATGATCGCCAGTTGCGTACCGAGCTCCAGAGTAACGACACATAGAGCTTCTGAGGATGGTTGAAGTACTCCGTAGACTACACTCGCATCTGGCGATACAAGGCGGAAGTGATTCGGCAGTGTTCCAGCGTCCTCTAGGAGGAAGCCAGAATGCTGAACGTGCAGGCCATGTTCGTCACATATCGTGTCTGGCCAGCCGGAATACGCTGCTCTGCTGAAAGGGTCGGCGAGAGATATCGGCGCCCAACGAAACGGCGCATGAGCCAGCTTTTCTGCACCCTCGAGCCAGAGAACACCTTCAGGGATGTCGCGCATGACCAAATAAAATGCCGAAAACCGTCCTTGTATACCGCGGGCAGAGAGGATAGGCGCAACATCTCTCCCGAGGATCGATGCCATGCAGAGGGGCACATCCTCCGCCTTGCTCGTCGTCCTTCCTTCAATGGCGTCGTAGATGGCGACAAACCGCGATCGCGTTCCGTCTAGGTTGCCCAGGCTGCGTATCTCATGTAACGAGGGGATAAGTCCCCCGAGGGACCAGATGAGATTGCTCTGGAAGAGCATGGCGTGCTCTTCGAGGAGATGCTCAGGCCGGCCGAACTCATCCAGCACCGCTCGCCGGCGGTTCTGATTGAGTTTTTGGTGGAGGAAGGGGCCATCGTACATCTGGAAGTAAATCTTGTCTTCGCTCTGTGCCCCGCCCGCGAGGGTCGACTCCTGAAGGGTCCACAATCGCTTAGCCCAGCCACTGCACAAGATCCGGATGCCCAGTTCAAGAAAGGGCGTCGTGGTCGAGTTGACAATCTCAAGCTCTCTGTCTAACACCAGCACAGCGGCCGCGTCGTGGAACGTCTTCTCAAGGAGTTGGATAGCCTTCGTGCGGTATTGTTTCATACGAGGATCGACAGGTATGCACAGTGTGTCCATCCAGAAAGCAACCACAGATTTGTGTCCTCCCGGCATGTCTTGCCAAGGGTGGGCCTCGCTAAGTTGTTTTGTGTAGCCTCGCAGACGACGAAGTTGGCAACTTGGTAATGCATTGTCGTTGGGGTTCCCCAATCCATCAGCCCCTAGAGGTCAGAACTATTAGTATCTCCTACGATCGTACGGTGGATAGAAATGTACTCGCAGACGTGGGACAAGGCGATATAGGGATAATCGCTACTATCCACAACCTGAATGCTACCGACATCCGCTATAATCACCGCAGGGACTTTGCCTTGAGAAAGCAATCCAACCAAGTCGGCGGTGGGTACACGAACAAACTCGCATGACCCGTCGCAAAGGTCGTGGGTATGGACCGTTTTGTATGTGGCTTCATCGGTCTGGTATGCCCCACATGCCACCATGCCACAGCCAGAATGGTCTTTCGCCCGAGGCCTGTCGAGTAGAGTCGTGAAGAACAGGCAGTCTCGTGGGATGAGCGATACCTCGTTGATGCACCAGCCCTGCCTTATGAGCTCGTCCCTTAGATGGTCGGCAAACTTCGCATTCATGCCCTCCACGCAGCGGTCAAACCAGTCGATGCTTTCGCTGATTCTTCGCCTATCCCAACCTTCATGTTCGGGAAACGAGAACCCGGGAGAGTAGACGTGCATGAGGAGGTGTAATCCAATGGTGCGAGCTAGAACGTCAATGGAGAGAAAGACGCGAACCTCGTCGGGGGTGTATTCGAAGACCGGCTCGCCCGATTGGGTTACTTCTTCACTGATAAGCGATGCTGTAAGTCGTCCGACGGACAGGATCTCTGCCATAAATACTGTTTCGCCCACTTCTTTGTTGTCAAGCGACCTGAACCAACGGCTGGCCAAGCCGTTCAGTGCAGCGGTTGACAGCGAGGTACGTCCGAAGTCGTTGATGAATTCAGCCTCCACGTCGATAGAGAGCCTGCACATTCTGGATACTTCGTGGAGCACTCCAAAGAAGAGCCAATTCTGCAGGAACGCAGCTTTACTAGTGCTGGTCACAGGTGAGCCATCTGCGCGAGACAACTTTGATGTCGGGCCTTTGGCGTTCAACGGCGCTCGTCGGTAGGTAGAGCGGCTTGGGGGACAGAGAGGCTCGCACTGCTCCTCTCCAAGGTGGACTAGCCAGCCGTGGCGATTTGGGAACGTCCAAAAGTCTTTCCGGTCGTACGGCTCAGATGCACGAAGAAGGGGCACCGTGAATGGGATGAATTCGGGGCGAGGGGGGAGTGTGGGAGTAGACTGTGGTATGGTTAGGACGGGGGGAGATCGGAGTTGATTTGCAAAGGAGGCATCCGGCGAAGTGTGCATTCTGCGGGTATTCTCAGGTTCTCTGCTAGCTGGAGGTGTGTGTGCTTGACTTTCTGGGTGCCTGTGTATCTTGTAGCGGATTCAGTACGAATTGGCGACTGAGAAGCTCGCGACTCGTTGCCGTACCTGAGCGCGGGCAGTTTCTTCGGGAGCTGCAGTATTGGAACATACACAATTTCCCATCGTCTAGTTCTGGTATGAGATTATCGTTCTGGAGCAAGACGCGAACGCAGGCTGTAGAAAGAAGTAGTACATATCTGAGAATGCGCGGCTGGTTCGAACGGACAGAGACGCGACGGTGGCCAGCACGAGGCGCTGCGAATCGGACCCACAAATGCTCGCGGACCGGACAGTGGCTTAGTATGATGGAAGAACGCAGAATAATGAGCTCGAGATAGTCTAGCGAACACTTCAAGCATCTTAAACTACCTGACTGCGATCGATGAGTTTTTATTAAAGTCGGAGCCTAAGGCCTGAGGGTACACATGTATCGTGCCATCGTACAATGACTAGCCATGAAGCGCACTTATATCTCAGACCGTACATGCATGATGGAACAACGCAAGGCAAAGAGTATCGTAAAATCTGACAAGAGCACTAGACTGGGAAAGCGGAGCCCCGTGCGGTCTTTATCCACTGCGAGTCGGCATCGGGATACTACGATGTCAAGAAATGCGAACTAGTTCAGCCAGCAGCAGCGGAACTGAGAAACTTAGGCACCCACCTGGAAGCTCATGATCCCCGCGCCTTGGCGATAGTGGGCAAATTTCCAAGTTAGCTCATGGTTTCCTACCGCACGAACGTTTCGCAAACTGGAATCCTGACTCACTCCATCCTTGATTCTTCGCCTGCGCAATGCACTGGCTGAGGTCCTGGGAATCCATGAAACCTGTCGCGCCATCCGCAGAAGCAGCGTACTTGCCGATGACCAGCTTGTTGAGCGGTACACCTGCATTAGCGATCTCGTTCAGCGAGGATCCAGGCCAGTCACCCCCAGAGGTGTTCAACAGGCTATCACACGTCGTGTAGATGTTGGCGCCCTCTGTTCGGGGAGGCTTGGCGTGAGCAACGGCGAATTATGGGGTAGTAAATGGGCTTACGATTGTAGAACTGATAGGGGAACGCGAGGGGAATTGGCGTGGGACAAATTCAGACGGGGCTACGCCGACGCGGATGTTATGATGATAGCTCTTACCTGAACGTTGTACTGTGGACATTGATAGGTTAATTCTCGATGATGCAGGTATATTGATCTTAAAACTTACCCAGTCAATCAAGTCGCCAGCCTTTTGGTCGACGGTGAGGTATGCACCCGTCGTATTGAACACCGGGGAAAGCCAAGGTGCGACAGCTAAATAAACAGTAACCCTGAGAACTGTAACACGGCGGGGGTATCGTACATGATGGCTTGGACTTACGTGCGTGGGTGAGGAGATAACGCCCTTTCGGCAGCTTCTCGCGCAATGTCTGGGTGAAAGTCACTAGCCATTGCTCCGCACTACCGTCTCGCGCGTTCATAGCCGACAAATCCTACACAACCAGTCAGCCAGAAGGTCAGCTTTGTGCAAATACTGGCGAACTACAGGCTCACCTCATAATCCACGTCGATTCCGTCAAGCTGGTTGTCCAGGACCCACTGCGCCATTGTGTTCGCAGTGTCGACCGGGTCCGCGCCGGTCGTCGTGGGGGCGTCGGTCGAGCCGAACGCGGAGACCACGATACTGATGTTGGCCCCATTGTAATCGTTCTTGATCGCTGCTTTCTGACTGTCGCCAAGAGCTGCCCATGCTTCAGCCTGGTCTGCCGGGCCAGAGATGAGGAGGAATGACAAAACGCTGCCACAACATAGTCAGCATTGTTCTGGTGGCGACATCGTGTACAAGCTGGAGCATACACGACGCTGTAGCCCTGTAGGTTGAGTCAGTAACGGAATCGCTCGCGGTCAACATTGGGACATCATGATCATCGTGCTCACCTCCATTTGAGACGCAGGTGGAAGAACATCGCCACCCGTATTCTTGTCCGTGTATACTACGAAGGCAGGGGTGGACCCGTATTCGGAGGGATGGGTTCCGAGTCCATCACCCGATGATGTGGAGTTACCGGACGAAGGCGTAGTCGTATTGCCCGAGCCAGAGGTCGAGGGGTCGCTGCTGGTACCCCATCCAGGGAAAGTAGTGTTCGTGGGCCAGGTGCCAGTGCTAGAGTTGTCTGACCACTTCTTCGGTGATGGGGCTGAGGACACCGTAGACAAGAGTCCGAGAAGTCCGAGGCCAAAATATGACACAGAGAGCAGTAAAGGAGACATCCCTGAGACAGAGGGCACGCTATAGGTGGACTCGAAGTAGGGAGAGATCGGAGGCCACAGGGTCCAGGGGATGAAGACAACGAGCACACAAACGCGAATGTTTTAACTAGAGCCCTGCATTACAGCTGTGAGCTCTTCACAGCATTCTGCCCGTTGAGAGTATATGAAATTGAGAGAAAACGGTTAGGGTACGGCGCGGAAAGCTGAACACCACCTTGTCCAGCCTTGAGCGTAGACCCGTATACCCGTGCAGGAACGTTTAGGTTTTGGACGTCAATGTAAACTTTCCGCCGAGTCAAGCCACCATCATCACAGCCAGCATTTGCAGCATCGAGAGTCGGGCACGACACGAGAAGTATGTCGAATACTAGCTGGAGCATGGACAAGAGTCGCTGGGATGAATCAATGCGGTGCACGTAATGAGGGTAGGTTGCGGACAAATGAGCTGAAGCTCGGAGGAGCGCGAGCAGATCGAGTTTTCCCCAAGTTCTAGCAGTGTGTACATTCTATGTGACTCCGGAGTGATGTCATGCGTAACATTCCCTGTGGAAAAGGTAATTAGCACCGCAGAATGTACGCACCGACATCATGTTCAAGGGAAGAACAGAACACGGAGCTGGCTCTAGCGGACCTCGGAATAATGAAGGATGGATGGCAAGAGCAAAAGAGAAGAGGCGCTACCAGGGCTCGAACCTGGGTTTTGGGAACACTGTGATCAGAATCCCAAGTGATAACCACTACACTATAGCGCCCTTATAAATGGTGCATATAATACGTATATAGATACGGCGTTATTCCGCAAACAAGATGCTGTGCAGTATGAGAATTGGGAGTCGTGATGTTGTTAACGGAATACACGGAGTAGTGCTGCCGCAAGCCAAGCCAAGCCAAGTTAAGCCCGTCGGCTTGCATCTGGCTTGAAATTCAAGCTCGCGCAAGCCCAGCCGGCAAGCCAGCTTGCACCTGCATTGCCTATTTGGGATGATTTTCTCACCACTAGTGAAGAAGACTTGTGCTCGACGAAGGTCGACAAGTCGACGAGCTGAACGAGTGTGGTTCTCGATTCTGTTTCCAACCGGGCGAGGCGATGGGCACCGGGGCGATGGGCATCACAAATGACTGTGCTCCAGCATCTATTTGTTGTACTCATTCAATGCTCAGCTCGAGTAAGACCGGCTTAGAGCGCGAATCTCACTACAAACCACTGGCATACTATGGCCTGTTTGCTAGTAGCTGCAAGGGACGTGAGCCTTGTCCGTGATGGATTGCTCCTAATGCGTTTCGAGTGAATCTTGAGTTACGAGTAGCCTAGGACTCGAGGACACATCGGCTACCAACTAGCAACAACACATAGCATACTCGTGTACCTGCGATTGTACTGCAATTTACCATACATACTGCGCAAGGCCACGAGCATTCACAAAGGCACGATTACCGACAGGAAACCGGGGGCCCGCAGCCCCAGGTCGATTTGTTGTGGTTTTCACCGAGACTTAGATGACGGCATAGGCTTCAAGTACCCGGAGTCCGAGGGAAGCCATTATATCATGAATATCATTGGTAAAATATAGCAAGGTGACATGAAAGAGGCCGTCTCGGGTTCGCCAGCAGGGTTCAAGGATCTTTCGAATAGGACAAACGATGCTGCTGCAGCTAGGAGACTTGCACGATGTTACAGAGCTGCGCCGCGGCTGCAAGTCGAATAAGTAGTCGGCAGCGCGCTTCAGGCCTCCCGAAGAGCTCCACCAATCAGAGAGCGTGGAGACCAGTGACTAAGCAGCTTGCAAGCCGTCCGGATTTGGGACAAGCTCTGATAAGTTGGCTCAAAATCAAGCTAAGCCAAGCCCTGTCCAGCCAGCTTGCGAGCTTGCGGCAGCACTAACACGGAGACGGGCATTTGGCAGTGGAACTCCATCCCCGCCGACGATGAACCCGCCTCATATCCTCATTGCCAGGAATTCTAGAGGACAAAACAACCTCAACTCTGCCTCTCTCAGCTCCCCCACCGAGACTCACGCTGCAGCCGCAGGCATTTTCAGATCCGCAGGCTCTCCCACCTGGTACTTTGAAGACTACGAGTCCGATGGCATAGCCTCCTCTCTCAGCACAAACGGAGACATGGAAGACCCAATAGAGATAGACGAGACGTTCACGCGCTCGTACAAGTTCCCTGGCAACGTCAAGATTGTCGTCGAGTCTACCACGTTTTGGCGAGTACCTTCCCGGATGCAGCGTAGCTCTTTCGTGACTGAAGTCATTTGTGTATGGACAGGGCGCACAAAGAAGTGCTCTACTTTGCTTCGGCCTTCTTCCAGGCTGCACTGAGCGGCGGGTGGGCCGAGACGGAACGCGAGACAGGCCGACCACAGTCCGTCTCCTCCGTCATTACCATCTCACAGCCGCCCTCGGTTCCGGGGTCGAGCTCTGCCAACCAGCGCCGTTCGGAGATCACCTTTGCGCCCATCGACCCGGACCTCGACCCGGATGAGATCGACCTCGACCTCGACATCAACGTGGACGACCCTAGCGATGGCGAACCCAGCTCGGAGGACAAAGCAAAGGCGCGAGAGGACAGCCTGAACAAACTCCAAAAGTCCAACCCACCGACACCGACCAGTCCTGAAACGAAAGGAAAAGGTAAGGCGGTAGCGGATGTAGATAGCAAGTCTGCCCGCTCTGCGAAGAGGGCCGCGAAAGGTGATGAGCCCCGGCCCGATGCAATAATTGTATTGAAAGAAGAGAAGGTAAGATAGCGTCGTCGTTATGTCCAGCTCAGGGCACTCTCTCACCCCATACTCACACTGTATAGGCGAGCACGTTCCACGACTTCCTGAAGTACATTTACCCACAGTACGCGAACGCCTCCAACATTACATGACACGCGCATGTCTCACTCACTTGCTCTCACTCGCTCCTGCATACCACGCTTGCACGCTGCAGCCTCGTATGCACCATCGCATGGAACAACGTCGAGGGACTCATGAACATCGCGCACAAGCTGCACGTGCCCGCACTGCAGACCGAATGCCTTACGTTCCTGCTCACGCACGCCGCGGGCCGCCCGCTCAAGGCGATGCGTATCGCTGAGCTCTTCGACGAGGAGGAGCTCTATCGTGAGGCTAGCCGCTTCGTGCTTGACAACCCAGGTGGCTGGTCCGAGGAGGAGCTTGGCACGCTCTCACAGGCGACGCTTCTCAAGCTCGAAAAGCGCCGTACGTGGTTCCTGGAGCGGGTCCTGAAGCTCGGGCTCGTGCAGATCGCGAAGGAGTACCAATGCGTACGTTGTTCTGGCCCTCATTGCTTTTTCTGGGGCCACTTATCGCTACAACACTCCTGTATAGTGCCAGTCGTGTCCAGATCCTGCCAACTGCGCCCGATTGCTCGAAGAGAAGTGGAAGCAGGCGTACCAAGCCGTCTTCCGGTTCGGGCCCTGCCAGCCCTCCATGGTCTTCCGGTACCTCCGCACGCTCGAGGGCGTCAGCCCCCCGCTCTCGCTCACCCACCTCAGCTGCCAAACGACCGCCAAGGCGTTCGTCGCGACCCGTGCGTCTCCCCCCTGCTTCCCTAATTTTCAGGTTTCGCTGATTGCGTTCGGATTGCCACTCAGTGTTCGACCGCATGTTCTCCCTAGGGGTGCGTGGTAGCGGCACTGACACCGCGCCGCTAGGGGCGCGAGTGGCTGCTGTGGCTGGGACGGCGACGTCTGGGCCTCGTCGCCACTTCCTCTACTGCTCGCTACACAATGAGCCTGCGGCGCGGCCCAAGCGGTCCCGCGAGCAAACATGAAACCACGAGCACGGCTTGCTTCATCTCGTCTAGCATCGTGCCCCCACCTCGCCTATTTTGCCTACTGTACTTTACCTACTTCCCTGTCCGTCGACTTGTTCTTCGTTGTTGTTGATATGCTCTCCTCCGTATATGCTAGTTCATTCCCGTCCCCATATTTACTCAGCATTCAGCATTTACCCCTTTTCTAATCTCTCGATACCAGCCATTGATTGAAGCCCGCGCCCACCCGTCTATCTAGACGACAACGATATGCATTGTATGGATCCGTAGTTAGGATGGTATACATATTTATAAGAGCTCGGGTATAGATAAAGTCTGCGGTCGTGCGTGGCGAGATACCGTATGTACGTGCCAGTGCCCATAAGGGAAAAATGGAACAAGTAAAAAAACAGAACGCAAATGAGAGACGACTGCCTGACAGGTCGTCGCCAGGGATGCCACAATCAGTAGAACGAACGAGGGAGGTCCCCGATGGCAAGGAAGAAACACACACACAAGCGTGAAAGGAGTGAGACCCAAAGTGAGAAGTGAAACGAGGGAAGAAGAGCCATAGTGGAGCGGTAAGCAAGATGTAAGAAACACAAAAAGGAGAGGGGAGGGGTGTGTGAGGGAGCCTTTTGGTACAGCGGGGTTGATGGTGGGGGGTTCTACAGGGCTACAGACCGCAGTGTGGGTAGGATGCAGGGATGACGAGACAGGACAAATAGGGAATAGTGATAAGGGGTTGCGATGCGGGCTCATGTTGCGGGGTTCGGCCTGGGCGATGCGACGCAGGCTTACGAGACGGGCGGGAGCTGCTCGAACACCCGAGGCGCGTTCTCGACGAGCCACTCGATGCACAACGCTTTGCCAGCCATATCGCTGAACTCCGCGCCGGGATCCCGAGAGCGCATAAGCGTTGCTATAGAAGATCGAAATCAGTCACTATTCATGATGCACTTAGGACGAGTATAACTCACGTCCGAAGACAACCCCGAGGTTCCTCGCGTGCATGAGGTTGTGCTCGCTCCGTTCGCAGACGCTGTGCAGACAAAGTGTAAGCCAAACCTCGCCCGATCACACGAATTGCAGGGAACACATACCGATGCAGGTGCAGCATCAGTGCCTTGAGGGTGTGATAATGCTCCCTTGGCAGCTCATGGACGAGGTCAGCAAACGTGTTTGCCTTCATCGCCGGGTCCCGGATGGTCGCCGCGCCGATGAACTTGTCGTGTAGCTCGAACGTCAGGAGAGGGTTGGGCAGTGCGCGCAGGTACGACTTGAGCACCGAGGTGACGCTGCAGATGTCGTTGAAGCGCTCCGTGTCCCGCAGGTCAAACGAGGCGTATTCGCCGCGCTCGAAGAGCTGGGTGATCGTCTTGGATTGGCCCGCGCCACCGGTTTTGCGGTAGATCCCCTCAAAGTCGAGAGCTACGGAGGATATCAGGGCTGAGGAATCACAGAACGCAGGTTGCCGATACGTACCAACGTGGTCGACCGCGTCGATACACTTCTCGATGATGACAGGGATGAACCGAGGCTCGTCCTTTGAGTCTGCGCGGACTTGTTCGATGAGGTCGCGACCGAACATTGAAGGCGCTATACACAGGACATCAGCACTGCATCTGTATCGGTGTAAGAAGCTTATACTCACGAAGGGGCGCGATAGGAGCCTGTGCATCTTCCCTCGAGAGCAGAGTCTGCTGCGTGCAGGCCAAGTTGACGTTATGGATGCACCGTGTGTGCACCGCAACGCTACAGTCTACCAAACGCGCGCACACATTAGCATCTCTCCACAACGGTCCACAATCGTTTCAGCCACTCACTCGTGCACCGGAGCTGCGACCCCCACATCTTGTCCCCGCAATGGTCACACCGCGCGACGCGCAGCACGCTGATCTGCTGGAAGATATGCTCCGTGCGCCACTTGGGCTTGGCCGGCTCGACGCCGACCGCGACGTTCTCCTTGGGCGCGCGCGAGCCGGGCCACTTGATGAAGCGCGGCCGCGCCTGCGGCCCGGGCGTGTCCTGCACGTCCGGCTTCGTGACCTTGACGAACTTGGTCTCGATCGACTCGTCCGTCGCGGCGAGCGTCGTCGTCGACGCGGACGCGTTCAGCATCGGCGGCAACCGCGCGCGGTCGAACGGCTGGTTGTGGTTCTCGCGGCGCTCCTGGAGCACGGCGTCCTCCGCTTTGGGCGGGGAGGAGTGCCCCGCGGCCTCGAGCCGGCGCTGGTACTGCGCGTTGAGCTGCGCGAGCTCCTCGTTGCGCTGGTTCAGCACCGTCGTCTCCTCAAGGAACGCATCGCGCGTGGCCTTGAGCTCCGCAATCTCGCGGATGAGGGCCTCGCGCTGCTCGTTCAGGGGCACGAGCTCGTGCTGATACTGCGTCTTGATGTTGTCGAGCCGCATCGACAGGGCCCTCGTCAGCGACGCACTTCCGTCCTCGCTGTCAGCTGCGGCAGAAGCGCTGTCACGGGCGAAAGACGTGATGAACAAACAATCATCCGACGAGCACGCTCATATACGCACCTCCTGGACGCGGACAGCTGCTCCACCTCTGCCAACGTCATGTCCCGCTCGACCTTCAGCTTCGACAAGTCTCGCTCAAGCGACGACATCCGGTCCGTCCACTCGCGCGACAGCTGCTTCTGTGCCTCTTGACGCTTGGACTCGCCCGAGATCGCTGTCAGCCGCGCTGCCTGGCCGGACAAGAGCACCCGGAGGCGGGTCACTTCGGCCTCGGCATCCCTGCGAGCCTTCAGCTCACGATCGTACTCCGTCTGTGCGACAGTAAGGCCGTCCATATACTGTTTGCTCGTGCGCTATACAACAGCGATCACGCAGTGTGAGTGGTGCACAGATCTCAGAGACCACAAATCAAGCCTCACCTTCATGCCGTCTAGGTTTCGCTTCAAGTCATTGTAATCGCTCTGTTGCTGCTCGAGCACCGCGACGATCGCCTGGACGAACGCCGTGTCCAAGGTGACCTGCGCCGACCCCCTCTCAGCAGCACCAGCGACGGCCTCCTGCAGCCGCTGGCGCACATGCTCGACGCCGTCCGAAGGCGCAGTGACCGTTATGCGCGCAGCCATCCCATTGCCGTTCTTCTGCGTCCCGTTGGCGCCAACAGATGCAACGCCATTGCTGCCTCCATACCCATCACGCCGTGCGTTCGAATCGACCCTTTCCCGGCGGCGCGAGACGTTGAGGGGTGGCGTGCCAGATCGCCCTGGGGTTTCGAACCGCGAGCGGTCGCGATCGCTCGACCGCCTGTGCCCATCCTGCGAGGACATGTAGTCGTGCCCGGAAGACGAAGTGGGGCTTGTCGTCCCACTCCAATCCGCCGTCGACGCCGCGGGCGGTGGACGCTTCACCGGTGTCTCCTCCAGGGTAGGGTCCGTGTAACCTAAGATGGTCGTGTCGCTCCTAGGTGTCGCGGGCTGGGCAGCACTAGCTGAGTCTGGCGGTGTGAGCGTGAGGTCGAGCTCGCGGAGCTTCTCCGCGCCCTTGGGCACACCGCTCATCGTCTTGATGAGGTCCGAGAAGTCTGCGCCACCCATCGAGATGCGGATGGGCGGGAGCGCAGGCGCGATGAACGTCGAGTGCGACGTGCGCTCGACGGGAGACGATTCCGCCTCGTCCGCCGAGTTGTCCTCCGTCTCGGTGCCAGTGCGGCTCGGCACCCGGCGCGTGACGTCGACGCGCAGGTCGCCTGGCCGTTGCTGCTGCTGGCGCTGGTAGAACTCCTTAGGAGGCAACGACGGCGGCCGCTCGCGGCTCTCCTCGCTCATGCGATTAGACGTACCATGGCTCTCGTCCGACTCTGCCTCGGTGTCCGTGCCGCTCTCGATGCTATGCGGGACGTCCACAAAGTGCGATGGGGATGGCGGGACCGAGTTTCCGCCCGAACGGCGCAACTCAAACTCGACTCCGGACAGAGCGCTGTGGCGCACGATATCGGGGCTGCCGCTTCCCAGACGACGATCATCATACGAACCATTGGCTCGAAGATTGCTCCCGTTCAGGTTCAGGCTCGGAGGACGGCGGTGGTCTGGGGTCCGAGGGCTACGGTCCAAGACTAGATTGGATGGTGACTCTGCCTCCAATGCCTCAAACGAGGACGGGATGGCCAGACTGCTCGAACGAGCGGGCATCTTGTCCAGGTTGAGCGTTGGACGGGGTGGTTTGCCACTCGTGTTAGGGCCAGCCATGCTCGACGAGGCCGAGCGGGCACGGCCGGCCAAGCCGTTTTGGGCATCGTAGTCCTGGCGGTGGCGGTCAGCGGGGGAAATTGGGGACCCTTGATAGTCGCTCTCCGAGTACGCCTGTGGCTCGCTGGCATTGAAGGTGTCGAAATAGTCTTGCAAAGGCGACTGGGCGCGCGGGGAGTCTCGGCCCCGCAAGGAACGCGTGTGCTCAATGGGGGGCGTGCCGTTGCCCTTACTCGTGTTCAGCGAGACGCTGCTCGCGCTTGGACGGAGCACGTTGAGAGGCCTGATGCCGCTCATGTCGACGCTCTTGCGCTTATTGATGTATCCGCCGTTCGTACTATCGCCCGAGTTAGGCACCGAGAGCGAGTCCATCTTGGATATGGGCGAGGTGTTGGAGCGCAGGTGTTCGATAGGAGAGCTGGATGCTGAGCCGCCTGCAGTGGAGGGCCTACCAGCATTGGGGTTGACACGCGTTATCGACGGGGAGGAGGGCAGACCTATGAACATCCCCGAGTGCCGCTTTGACAGTGGTATGGAAGCCTTCTCCGTCGGTGATCCCAGTAGCTGTGACGACGAGAGATGAGATGGGCCCGCTGGCAGCGGCGCTGGCGCGGTCTGTCCACCTTGCTCTTGTTGACGATGTTGCGCCTCAGTTGCGACCAAGTTGGTGAGGATCGACCCCCGTCGCGGTGCACCGGCAGACGAAGGTGCGGAGTGGTCGTCCGAAGATCCTGCTGCGCGATTGGAGCCCGAACGGGACAGCCCGCCATATGGAGACGAGGCATCCGGCGATGATGCCTCTGCGGAGTTGGTCTGTGAGCTCGGTCGCCCCTGGTTTGCATTCGTCTGTTCACAATGAAGGATACGCCAAGCTCCAGATCACACATCACACCATATGGACAACAGTATTATAGACGCACCGTAGCAGGTTGCCGGCCATTCTGACCGTCTCGTGAGTCGCCTTGCCTACCATTCGCGCTTCCACTTCTACTCGCGGCCGCAGCCTGGGCCGCTGCGCGTTCCCTCTCCTCTTGTTTACGCGCCTGGTGCCGTCGGCTACGCGCGACTCGCTCATTATGACAATTCATGCAGTAGATGCCTTGCCTCGTCTTGGCGAAGACCAGCTCGTCAATACGGTTCTTGCACACCTTGCATTTGAAACAGTGGGCATGGTAAGAGTCGTCACCGGTCATAATTGCTTCGTCGAGGATAGGCTGTTTGCAGACATTGCAGCTGTAGGAGCAGTTGGCGCATATCGGAGAGCCGTCGGAGAGCAGCAAAAGGTTCGTGTCCGCCGTTACTTGGTTTCCACATTTCGCGCACTTGAAACAATCGACATGGAAGAACGATTGGCTAGAGGTGTTGAACATGGTCAGTTTCACAGCGTGATAGAGGCGAGATGCAGGATAAGAGGTAAGATGCGCTGAAGGTTTGAAGGCATCAGCCTTGCGAACCGCTCATATACAGGCCAGTGGCCAGACACTCATGACGTCCAGGCGCGCTACTATGCATATCTCCCTTAGCCACAAAGCGTTCCGCTTTGACCTATTGTTGGCCGTCGGCATCTGGTGGCACATTGCTGAACGCAGAGCAGGCACGAGGGACATGGTTCAGCTCGACGCCGGCTAAATGCCCCCCGATTTGCAAGGCCGAGACCGAAATAGACGTGGATAGCAACGGTCTGGGCATACACGTCCTTGGCGCGCGCGCAGCACCACGTCTGCCCGGTCGCGGGGGTAGAGAGAAGATTATGCATGGAAAGAGAAGCAACCAAACGAGCATCGGCGCGTTAGGAGCTTTGCGAAGGGTGGGGGCGATGAAATGAGAAGAGGCAATGTGGAAGCGCGAAGTGATCATGCAGCGCGTGCTACGCTTGGATTGTGAGATAGAGAACCTGACCACAGTTACGAGCAGCACCAATGGATCTAGGGAGGGAGATATGATGACTGAATGCGGCCGAGCAGAACGGAGGTCGCGTCGAGACACCACCTCGGGAGGGCAAGCTCGGGGAAATGAACGAGATCGACTGAATGTACTCACCCGAACGCGACCACAACGCCTCCGTTCTCATCCACAACCGACTTCTTGCATCCTGGACAATATCTGTCTTCAGTAAGCAAAGTTTGAGCGGGTGTGATGCTCTGAGCGTCGAGGTAGTTGTCCATAGCTGCCGGGTGCGAAGGGTGTACGGCTGCGAGCATAGAACAATGCAGATGGGTGGGAAGAGGGCTCAGAGGAGGGGCTTAAGAGCGAGTGCGGGGGTGATTGTGAGTGGGGGCGGCGGAGATGTCGGGAACGTGAGATGGTGCCGCTGCCAGACGACGAGGCGGTAAGAGGGAACCCCGTTCAGAAGGGGTGGGCGCGCAAGGCGTGCGCTGGGGGTCAGGAGAGCGCGGACAGGGCGGGAGAGAGGAGGGGTGATGGGGGTTGAGAGGAAAGGGATNAAAAAGGCTNATCCGGAGCCCAGAGGAAAGAGGAGAGGATGGCGACAAGAGAGAGGGAGAGAGCCGTGCTAGCGATGGCAAAGGCGAGAGAGGACATCAATCCAAACCCATGGCCAGCTTTCCACCGCTCAGCCACGTGCCACTTCCCATCTCATCCCATCCCATCGCCCTCTCTCTCTCTCTTCTCCCTCGAGCCGCCCCTGGGTCAGGCAGAGTTCTGTTCTGCAAATCTACGCGGTCCACGTCTTGGTGCCACTCCTGCCCCAGTATTGTACCCGCGGATCCGTCGACGTCTGAGATCCATCGTCCGTCCCTGTCTCTCTCTACCCGCCTTGCCTGGAAGCCCTCCCCAATAATTCATATCCTGCGTCAGACTCAGTCCAGTCTCATCCCCGCTCTCTACCCATGCCCAACCCAAACGCTTCCTCTTACGCGACGTGCGACAACCACACTGCGTGATCGTCACTGCCATCTCCTGCCGTGATTCCATCGCCCACTAGCCTCCATCCTGTCCGCGCCGTAGATGGTTCGTCTTCTCCCCATCAGGCGTCACCAGCCAATCGCACGCAGCTCTCTCTCGACTGTTGTCATGGTCGCCCTTCGCGCACGCCCATACGTGCTCGTGTGCTGTGCAATGATGCAATGTGCGCTTCCCAGCTGCGTTTGCAACTTTGCAACACTGCGCTCAAATTCAATGCCATCCATGCAATGCTTGGCGGTACGCCCCACCTGCACCGCTCGCGTTGTCAGATCTGACCGAGTCGAGACACTGGTATCTCCTCATAATGACCGCCGGATGGTTCCCCCGGTTTGAGCTCCACCTCTTTCAATTGATTCAGGCACCGTGGACCTCTCGCGATTGCTGAAAACCACAGCTGGCAGCCTTCTCTAAATATGTCTCCCGAAACTCCCGACGGTAGCCTGAATTCCGGCCCGGCTCCAGGGTTCCTGCGGCGCTACAAGTCTCCCATCGTACGTGCTGCGCGAGACTAACGGCTGTCCCAGGAAACACCCACGGCCTACACCGGGCGGACTTTGACCCTTTGCCGGCGTACTGTCAACTGTATTTTCCTACCGAAGAGGAGGCTTGTATCGCAACGACCCAAGGTGATATGTTTTGCGGATTGTTAAGATCCGAGTCTCTCACGGGAGTTTGGCCGTCGACGAAGTTCCTACGACACCGTCAAAGACGGCTACTTACTCGGAGCCTCGGGCTGTGCTTCCTTCACGGTCTGCGCGATCGCAAACGGCCTCCGAGGGTCGTAGCCATGCATCGGGAACTTGTCACCCACGACGCCCTTCTTCGTCAGCCACTTGAGCCCCTCTACCGGCTCTCTGGGCCTCCATGGGCAACTGTTGAGCAGTAGGTTCAAGAACGGCTTGTGGAACAAGAGGTGGCGGCGCATGGTGTTGGGTTAGGAGGATGTGATCTCTGAGACCTCCTCCGCGGGCTGACGAGAACGATGTTCAACGGAACGTTCAGACATCCTTCTCATGACAAGTCGGTATAGGGCCATAATTGGGCATCCTGGATGTCAACCTCTGGGTGTGCTTCTCAAGCTCGCTTGTGATCTAGAACGGAAGTGAGCGAGGTACCCGGGCGCATGCTACCCCGTGCTGCAGCGATCAAGCCACATGTGTCTGTTGGATAGTACACTGCAATATACAACGAATGAACCATGGTGAGAAGCATTTGGATGATATGGACACCATGCGCGTGAAGTCGTGCGTGCCGAAAATCCTCGAGGGATATAGAGAAACACGTTGAAACTGTCGCCGACGAACCACAGACGGTTTCGAGACCAATTGACAATTGTCAATGACGGTGCGCCACGACCACGGGAGTATAGGTGCAATAAATCTTGTTGAATGTATCGCGTCGTAACATCCTATCCTATCGCGGATTGAAGTTCATCGCATTTCGTATTCGTATAAGTTCGTCATAAGTGGAAAGGAGGAAAGGGTAGGATCGGAGAGAGAGAGAGAAGGCGCATGTCTGTACTATACGTGTGGAGTACTGAAACGCCCGCTCGCCCAGCGACCTCGTCGGTGGATGCTCATGGTGATGTGTGGTCGAGTGTGGTTTGCGGTATAGATGAATGGACGACGGATGATGGAAAAAGGGGGTCATGCGGAGAAACATAGGGAGACCTACGCGAAACATGGAACGCCAAACCACAGAAGAAATACAAGGAAGACACAGTGCGGCAGACCGAACGGAATAATAGCAAAAAAGTCCTGGAATGCCGATTAGCCCCTTCTCAAGCGAGCGAGCGAGACAAGGAGGGTTATGGAAAATTCGAAGAGACAGCAGTAGCAGCAGCAGCAAGGCGGCCGCCGGGCGTGTACGGGCTGAGTCCGTGAGTCCGATATGCTCGAAGCCTAGCCAAACACGAAGCGGTACGCAGGACGGAGTTACCAGGGAAGGAAGAGCGGTGTCAAGAACGAGCGTGGATGGAGGAGGATTCGGCGAGACTGGAAGGTCCGTGATGAGAGGGGGTATGAGTCGAGCCGAGGCAGGAGAAGAGGGCAAAACGTACGGAGCACATGAGCCCGACGGCCGCTGCAGTACGACACGAAGAATGCGCGCGGAACGCGATAATAATGCGAAGTGAGGAGCGCGAAGATAGCTACAAGTACTGCGGTGCAAGAAGGTGGAACGTGGATTAGCGAGGGGCGAAGGGGGGCAACAGAACGAAAGGGCACGAACAAAACGAGGCGCTAAATGTGGAAGGGAAAAGGTGGTACGTTATGTTATGTTATATGCATGTCCGACGAGGTCGCGAGAGTTGTCCGGTTTCGCAGGGTTTCAGGAAGTTGTACCCAAAGCCAGGCGAGCGGTGAAAGGGTGGAGGAGTTTGGGCGCAAATGTCGTGATGAACATCTGCAGGAACTATTTTCAGGATGGAAAGCGGCAAACAGAGGCAGGGTGATGCGCGATAGGATAAGTAGGCCAGGCGGGGAAGTCTGAGATAGAGAAGATGATGAGGTAGAGGTAGAGTGCACCATGACGAGCGTTGCTGGAGATTGCGGGGGTATACGAAAGCTGGATGACGAGACGAGGGACTGCGTATGTACTAGACGACCATAGGAGGACAATAGGACGGGAGAAGCCGAGGCGCAGAGAGACAATACGAGGACGCAGAAGCCGAGGATGCAGTTGTGGACGGAGGCAGCGACGGGCCGACACGGGCGGCCCAGCGACCTGTCTAGGCAGCACGACGACCTGGACGGGCGGGATAGCGGGCCGCGCTTGAAAGAGGGACCGATGGCTGGGGTCTGTGCGTCGCGCCCAGCGTCAGACAGGCTGGGAATTGAGAGAAGAGGCACGACACCGGGCTCCGCGCCGTCCGTTTGCAGTGGTAGCAGCGCTCGGTGAGAAGAGGAAGTAATGAACAAGTGTCATATCAGTCTGATGCACTCGACGTTCGTGAATCGTGATGGACTACGGCGACGCGACAGAGATCGACAGCATGCAGAGACAGACATGGGTATGGGTGTGGGTGTGGGTGCGCGCGAGAAGACAGAACAGCGGAATGCTGCGTCAGTCTGACTGAGCCAGACAATCCCCATCCCGATGCGGCCTCACTCTCCCCGGGCCTGCACCTCGTGTCATAGGCCGCCATCGAGAACGCCCCGGACATCCTCCACTTGACCCAGATCGGCAAGGAATGGGCACAAGTCCGTGAGCTCGGTATCGTGCGGGTCGTTGAACCACGACGAGACGGGTACGGCGTTGTTGGGGTGGAAGATGTATGATGCGGGAGAGTTGTCGATGATGATAGTATCGGCTATTGGCCGCCCAAGCTGCGAGAGATCCTGTGATGACATATGTAAGACGACTTCGATAAAAGTGAGCGTATACCAACATACCTTGACGTAGTTCCCTCGGTGGTTATAGCAGCTCTCGCGGAACAGTCTGTGAGCGACAACGCGATGGACATCAAGTTTGTCCAACACAGGATCGGCGTACTGTTGTGATGCCCAGGTCAACCTCCTTGATAACCGTGGGCGGTTATGGGAAGAGAACACAAACCTTGCTGAGACTAGCTGTGAAGACGACGACTTCGTAGATCTCCCCCATCTTCTTCAAGAAGTTATCAACACCCGGTCGCTTGATCACATAGACATTGTGCCAGTGGTACTCAATCTCCACAGGCACCACGTAGTCTGCTTGGGAAATGGCCTGAGCGGGGCAGGTGGTCGATTAGTGTCCCAAGCAGGTGGCGTAGGGAATACTGACCTTGAAACTACTGTGCACAAGAGTCTCATCGAGATCGAGAACCAAGCATTTTCGACCAGCGTGCTTCGGAGACACCGGAGGGAGGAGTGGTCTAGGGACGCCATCCTGCGCCCGTCGAGGTGAGCTGACGAACTGTCAATCAGAAGCATGGAACATATTACTCACAGGTCCTATGGGTATCCCGGCACCTCCTTGCATGATAAGCCGCTCCTCCTCGTCCTCTATTTCATCCATAGGTGACTCGTCCAAATCCTCATCTTCCGTAAAGCTCGTAGAACCATCAGACTCGTCACCGAGATCCCTCGAGTTCCTTCTCGAGTGATCACGTATACTATCACCGCCGGTGGACCCAGGCGGTTGTACAGCGCCCGACGTCACGCCCTCCGTCTCATCGAGCGGTAACGTTTTCGTAGGGGTCGGGGGCACGATGACGTTGGGGTCCTCGGTCTGGGGTATTTCGATAGGTTGCAGAGGTGGGGGTATTTCTGTTGGGCCGACAGCGCCGCCGGCAGATGTCTCTGCGCCATTCGCCGCTTCTGATGATGATTGTTGCTGCTCTTCAGGTGCGGGTGGCAAAGCCTTCGTCTCGTTCACAGACGGTTTCTCCTTCGACGTGGACGTGCCCGCATCGTTCGTTTTCGAGGGCGACGGGGGCGTCTGCCCAGCCGGGCGCTTCTCGTCGACGTCTATCGGGTGTGCGCGCGACGAGGGCCCTACACAAGGGACCAGGACACGGAACAGCTTTGAGAACAGGCTGCTCTTGTTCTTTCCACGTCGTGAATGCGGGCGAGGAGGATGGGAGCTGTCAGAGTTGGGCGTTGGCTCAGCTGCAGTTGAGGACGTGTGCGCGCCGTCGGACACTGACTTGTTCGCATCTTTGCGGGGCGAAGAGCCCTTGTACGTGGGAGTGCCTGTCTGCTCACTTTCAACAGAGCCCTTCTCTTTCCGCGCCGCACCACTCTCGTTCTCCTCCGTACGCTCATGAGCAGAGGGTATGGACTCGGCGGACTGCACTGGGGCAGGCGGAAGGGGCGCTGGGGCCTGCCCTGCGCTGTCCGTGGAGGTGGGGGGCTGGGGTTGTTCTGCGACGAGCTCAGACGTATTTGCGTTGCCGTTGCCGTTCCCATTTCCTATCTCGTTGGCGTGAGCGGGCTCGTCGTCACCTGCGGGGCTGCTCTTTTCGTTGCGTCCCTCTGCAGGCTGGGCACTCGGTGGCTCTGCCGCGACTTCCTTCCCCTTGGCGGACTGTTGGAATTGAGAGGTAATCATTGAGGCTGGTGTATCGCCAACATACCTGGGTACTCGTTACATCCGGAGAGGCTGCAGTGGCCATGAGGGTGGGCAGCTCTGCAGGGGGACGGGGTATGTGGGCTAGTAAGGCGGTCGAGAACAACGACCGAGCTCACCGTCGACGCGTTGCGGTGTGTTTGCGTGGGAATATTTGCCTGAGTTGGTAATCTTGCGGGCGCCAATCGCGCCCCACTTGTTTGACGCCCGTTTGACATTCATTTCGCCGAGGGCCAGAGGCGCCCAATATATGCACGACAAACGAATTCAACTTGTTGCAGATACATCACTTCGACAACGTTGCTACGTGAGTGACATATGCCCGAGATGCAGCCACAGCAACCAGCGGGGAATATACACCATAAATGCAGGGAGAGGGCCGTGGCCAGCGCACGCCTATCGCATGTGCGGAAGACAGGCCGAGTCCCGTTCTAGCGCCCAGTCTAGCACATTGGGCACCACTCATCGAGGAAATGCCTTACTCCTAGGAGTTGCCTGGGAGGGTACTCCAAGCAATAGCAGCACACGAGGCGACTGCATGTCTAGCAAGGGAATGTTGAGATGTAGACGGGACTGGATGGGGTGTCCTAGATGTAAGCTGCGACTGATCGAGGACGTGATAAACTTGCTCGCTTGTTCTGCGTGTACTCGGGGTCAACTTCAGAAGGCCGGCGTTCAAACATGACGCTAGCATTTACTGCGTTTCGGTAGGTGGAGGTCGGACAACCGTCCATCCTAACACTGATACTTACTATCAGCAGTAATGGTGGCTACAACGTAAGCCATTTCACCCGATACAATATTAATAGTCCGACCGGGTTTGCTTTGCTAACAGGTCATCATAACGGGGCGCTGTAGACGAGTCAGCAAGCTAGATGTCATGTGGGTATGGACGGACCCGGTGAATGCAACGCTTCTTTGATGATGCTAGAAAATCGAAGACAGCGAGAGTGGGGGCCACCCGTTAGGTAGTGAATAGAGCACTATGAGCATAACCCGGGGAAACTGGTTCCGGAGAAGTTAGACTCGAAAGCTTCATAGCGCCTGAATTCAACTGCGGTAGTGGACAGAGTGATGCTACAGCAGAGCCCAGGACGTTCATACATCAGAGCGTACATATCACCTACGATGGATGAGTGAACGAGCTGTAGAGAACCCTGGCTGACAGGAAAGAGGAAACGGAAAGACGAATAGAGACGGTCACGTGGAATGGAGGATGGAGGAAGAGAATGAAAGTCCGCCACGCGACGATTCTTACTAATACACCGACGATTGTCTAAGAGGCCTGCTCGTCCATTGCCCATGTTAGGCCACCCACCCCCCGCGTACCAGCCCCCGCCTCCGCAACAGCAGCAACAGCAGCAGCAGCCTGCAACTGCGGACCCAAATGCTCTTCATCACAATCCGCCCCAACCACAACAGCCACAGCCAGGAGGCACTTTCCAGACCCTCCGCCTCCGCGACGACCCTCCCACCGTAACTCAACAGCCCACCACTCGCACAT